>CM053033.1:77117482-77140446 GCA_028564925.1 Lithobates sylvaticus | reverse complement strand
ATGAATGCAGTATGTTATCAAAAAATACTAGAGGAGCTTTTGCATTTATCAGCCAAGAAGCTGCTCATGGGACGTACTCGGACATTCCAACATGACAATGATCCAAAACACAAGGCCAAGTTATCCTGTCATTGGCTACAGCAGAATAAAGTGAAGGCTCTGGAGTGGCCATCTCAGTCTCCTGAGTTGTCAGTGTACAGCTTGTAAATTTGCTGTCCCCCCAAAATAACTCAACACACAGCCATTAATGTCTAAACCGCTGGCAACAAAAGTGAGTACACCCCTATGTGAAAATGCTCAAATTGGGCCCAATTAGCCATTTTCCCTCCCCGGTGTTATGTGACTCGTTAGTGTTACAAGGTCTCAGGTTCGAATGGGGAGCAGATGTGTTAAATTTGGTGTTATCGCTCTCACTCTCTCATACTGGTCACTGGAAGTTTAACATGACACCTCATGGCAAAGAACTCTCTGAGGATCTGAAAAAAATAATTGTTGCTCTACATAGAGATGGCCTAGGCCAGTGATGGCGAACCTTTTTGAGCCAGAGTGCCCAAACTGCAACACAAAACCAACGTATTCATTTCAAAGTGCCAGCATATACAGAACTTGATGAGCGTGTGCTGTGATGTCTGGGGGTGAACATGGGACACATCAGAAATCGCTGTGTGTTCACTATGTAGTCATAGTGTTTTGTACAAGAAGATCTAAAACTAGAACACATTTTGACAAAAGTTAATATTTTTGGAAGCTGTCCTAGCATTGTGCAATCAAATTCCAGTATCACTTTTCTACTAACTATACATTAATATTCAATACAGTCAAGTTGCATGACAGGTGCACTTTAAATTACTAGTTGTTCAGTAGAAGCACCGGCTAGATGATAAAGAAATCCTGTTACAGGGGTGACATGCAACCAGCAACTCTCCAGCTGCAGCAGAACTTCCAGTCCCCCCATGCCCTGCTGGCACACATTATGCACTCTTTGGTTGCCAAGGTATGTTGAGATCTGTAGTTCTACTCCAGCTGGAGACATACTGGTTGCTCTGCATTGCTCTGCATTGCTGTAGCAGAAGACTACTTGAAAAATCTCTCATTCCTGACTATGTTCACAGTCCTATATGTCCAGTAAACATCCTTCTGAACGTGAACACTCAAGGACAACTGTAGCAATAATGCTTTACCAATGCAGTTCAGTCACAATGCCTGTGTAGTTCATTGCATGTCCAATGCAAACTCCCAGCAGCAGCAGCAGCTCTACACCTCTTCCCTGTATAATGCCAGTGATTCTGGACTGTCTGTCATGTGACTTGTGTTATGAAATACAGGGGGATGGCAGGGACAAAAACTATATGCATTTACATCTCACTGTACTGCAATGGTCTCTGCTAAATCTAGCAGGCATTCCCAGCCAGATAAACCAAGCCAACACAAAGTATCATGGCATCAAAGCTCATATCCTACAGAAAATACTTCTGACAGCTTTGATAGAGAGTAACACAGACAGCATATACACAACATTATTCTGACCATACCCTTCCATATTTTGTGGCAATGTTGGGAACAAGAAGAAAAAAAAGAATGGTCCCCAAGAAATAGATTCTATTTGAAGAGGCACAGAAACAGTGTACACAGCTAAACACATTTATTCCCCACACAGCATATACACTTACTTTAACAACGCTTGCCACAGCACTCCAATAATACACCCATCAGCCGACTCAGTTCCAGGGCACAAGAACGGCCTGTGATTGGGCATCTTCCCCACCAGATGTTCCGCCTGCCATCCAACCTGGAGCGACTCTTCATCTAGTCCACGCCTATCCTAGACACGGCCCCCCATTGGCTCAAACCCCACCACATGTTTCGCCTGCCATTCAACCCAGAGCAACTCTTCATCTCATCCACGCCCATCCTAGACACATCACCCCTGCCCCAGAGACGTGTGGGAAATGTAGTTCTATGGGGAGGGGAGCTGTGCACGAAATACACCTCTCTCACGTGCCCAAGGAGAGGGCTCAGCGTGTCGGCTGTGGCACGCGTGCCATAGGTTCGCCATCACTGGCCTAGGCTATAAGAAGATTGACAAGACCCTGAAACTGAGCTTCAGCTCGGTGGCCAAGACCATACAGTGGTTTAACAGAACAGGTTCCATTCAGAAGTTGAGTACACGTGCTCAGTGTCATATGCAGAGGTTGTCTTTGGGAAATAGACGTATGAGTGCTGCCAGCATTGCTGCAGAGGTTGAAGGGGTGGGGGGGTATGCCTGTCAGTGCTCAGACCATACTCCGCACACTGCATCAAATTGGTCTGCATGGCTGTCGTCCCAGAAGGAAGCCTCTTCTAAAGATGATGCACAAGAAAGCCCACAAACAGTTTGCTGAAGACAAGCAGACTAAAGACATGGATTACTGGAACCATGTCCTGTGGTCTGATGAGACCAAGATAAACGTATTTAGTTCAGATGGTGTCAAACGTGTGTGGTGGCAACCAGGTGAGGAGTACAAAGGCAGGTGTGTCTTGCCTACAGGCAAGCATGGTGGTGGGAGTGTCATGGTCTGGGGCTGCATGAGTGCTGCCGGCACTGGGGAGCTACAGTCCATTGAGGGAACTATGAATGCCAACATGTACTGTGACATACTGAAGCAGAGTGTGATCCCCTCCCTTCGGAGACTGGGCCACAGGGCAGTATTCCAACATAACGACCCCAAACACACCTCCAAGATGACCACTGCCTTGCTAAAGAAGCTGAGGGTAAAGGTGATGGACTGGCCAAGCATGTCTCCAGACCTAAACCCTATTGAGCATCTGTGGGGCATCCTCAAACCGAAGGTGGAGGAGCGCAAGGACTCTAACATCCACCAGCTCCGTGATGTCATCATGGAAAAGTGGAAGAGGACTCCAGGGGCAACCTGTGAAGCTCTGGTGAACTCCATGCCCAAGAGGGTTAAGGCAATGTTGGAAAATAATGGTGGCCACACAAAATATTGACACTTTGGGCCCAATTTGGACACTTTCACTTAGGGGTGTACTCACTTTTGTTGCCAGCGGTTTAGACATTAATGGCTGTGAGTTGAGTTATTTTGAGGGGACATTTACACTGTTATACAAGCTGTACACTCACTACTTTACATTGTAGCAAAGTGTCATTTATTCAGTGTTGTCACATGAAAAGATATAATAAAATATTTACAAAAATGTGAGGGGTGTACTAACTTTTGTGAGATACTGTATGTGACAGACCTAGCCGGGACAGAGGCTGTTGGAGGGGACTGAATGCGAGCCTATTGCCTTGCGATTATGGGCCCTGGTATTTGGGGGAACGGTGCTCTTTGAGCTGCATGCCTGGGGACCCCTGAGCTGGTGTTACTTGGATTCAGGTCCATGCTAGCCCCCCCCAAGACAAGACACAGACTCTGTATATGTATTTGGCATATTAGCAATAGACTGAATGGGACACAAGCTGTCAGATGCTAATGTCATGAACTCAAGCCACCTGTCTGTTGTGTAAATGAGTATAGTCTGGTTTGTAGGAGTGTTTCACACAATGTTGTTGTGCTAATTAGCCCTGTGTTAATGTTTATGATCATTTATAATCAACTGTGTTTAGCTCGGTGACAACAAGTCTGGCCTGTAGTGAAATCCTGAGTCACATCGGCTGCTTAAAGGGATGGAATATCTGATATCCGTATCCAGACCGGAAGGAAGTGATATATGACGAACGCACTCAAGCGGAGTGTAGGGACGCTCCGTCACACTGTACTTCATAATTCCCCAATGGTCATTCCCTTAAAAGTGTTTTGGATTATTAATTCCATACTCAGATCATTCATATGGCAGTCCAAGCCCCCTTCTTATTAAATTGGAACAACTTCAAAGGTCAAAGGAGGGAGGAGGACTAGCTCTACCTAATCCATGGCTTTACTATTTAGCGGCCCAGTTGCAGCATATTGCACATGTCATGTCCTAAGAGGGTGCCAGTGCAGATACCGCTACTCAAATATTGCACTATGTGACAGGGATGGGATGTGTTGTAATGGGACTGAAGGCTTTAGCATTTAGCAAGTCCAATAAGCTTTTTCCTACATACGTTCTCATGCAAAAGATTTGAAATAAGGCAAGGCAGATGCAGGAGGTCACTGGGTTCACTAATGGTCAATTGTGTTCTTTTCCTAGTCTGCAAGGTAAATTTAACCTCCCACAATCTATGTATTTTTATTATCTACAGTTACAACATGCTATTAGGGCACAGTCTGGGGAAGGCATCTGAGTCCTGCAGCCTACTCCTATATTTAATTAAATGTCAGAGGTGAAAACATACAAGGGATTTATCTCCAGGTGCTATTACATGTTATTGCTAATCTTTTTAAAGGATTTTCCTGCGAGAGCAGAGCATAGATGAGAGCCAGATGTGGGTACTTTCGAGGAGGAACAGTGGGAGGAAGCCCTGCAGGCAGTACAAATGTGTTCCCTTAATGTTATCCAATGGCTTTGTCATTTGTACATTCTCCATAGAGTTCACTTCACGTCAGCACGATTTGATCCATCTCTTATGGCGATTCCCAAAATTACATATATATTTGGAAGAAGGTTACTGATACCCTTTCTAGAGTATTTGGTGTCGATCTTGACATGGATCCTAAACGCTGCATTTTAGGTATTATAGATGATCTTCAGGTGGAAGAGGTAGTCAAACAAACTATAGCCAGGGCTCTGTTCCAGGCCCGTATCCTGATTCTTTGACATTGGAAGTCGACTGAGCCTCCCTTGTGGAAGGAGTAGGTATCACAAATGGGCAAAATATTATGTCTGGAGAAGTTCATCTTCCAACATAGACGGCATTCGGGCAAATACCAAGCAGTATTGTCACCCTGGTTGGCTACTCCAGGGCTATCTCTGGTTGATTTTATTCTGGATAGGTACATTAAGTGCTATATTAAAGACAGTGTGTGTGGAGTCGGTATTTAAAATAGTATATTGTACAGTTGATATGTCGACCTAAAAACCTTGTGTTGATGTACAGAAGTGAAAATGTAAATGTGCCTTAAAGATATATTCGTTGTAATCTCTATGGACTGAGAAAATGTTTGTAATTTACTTTTTGTTCTAAATAAAAACTTCTTTTGAGATAAACAAAGCACAGTGATACCATGATCATTAAACCAGGTATTGGTACTTTTGGTAGTGTGGGCAGGTGCCAAGTCCTGCTGGAAAATGAATTCAGCATCTCCATAAAGCTAGTCAGCAGAGGTAAGCATGAAGTTCTCTAGAATTTCCTGGTAGAGGGCTACGCTGTCTTTGGACTTGATAAAACACAGTGGACCAACACCAGCAGATGGCATGGCTCATTAAATCATCACTGACCATTGCCACTTGGACAGAACATAATAGGAAACCCATAATTTTACAGTTGTCACCAGAACAGGGGGTGATGGGAAATCTTCCATTGGGGATATTTTTTTCGGTGACAATTGTCTAACAGTTGTGTAACTTTATAGAGATTTATTCTTACTTGTTTCTGGTACAGGAAGTAAAAGGATTTCTCCCCCCGACAGGACACAGTTAAAAAAAGCAGAGGGGGTTGTGACCATTTCCTACACTATCTAAAACTAAAAATTAATATTATGATATATTTTACTAATCCTTTCTCTGACACCATAAAGTTGACCATGATAACACATACTAAGGGCATAAAAAAACATGATTCAGTAAACACATCATTTTACTAAAGGTTTTATTTTCATTTTTGTTTTGGAGTACTAATTTAAATGTACCGGTACTTTAACCAATTGCCGCCCGCCCTATAGCAGATTGGCGGTGGCAAAGTGGTTTCAAAATCCTGACCGGGCGTCATATGACGTCCTCAGGATTTTGAGCCGCTGCGCACCCCGGGGGCGCGCATCGTGGCGATCGTTGTTGCAGGGTGTCAGTCTGACATCCCGCAACTATGATCTCGGTAAAGAGTCGCCAACGGCGACTCTTTACCATGTGATCAGCCGTGTCCAATCACGGCTGATCACAGTGTAAATAGGAAGAGCCGTTGGTCGGCTTTTCCTCACTCGCGTCTGTCAGATGCGAGTAAAGAAGAGCCGATCGGCTGCTCCTCTGACAGGGGGGGTCTGTGCTGATCGATTATCAGTGCAGCCCCCCTGAGGATGCCCACACTGGACCACCAGGGATGCCACCAGACCACCAGGGATGCCCAGCACCAGGTATGCCACCTTAGACCACCAGGGATGCCAGTCAGTGCCCACAATGGATGCCAATCAGTGCCCACAATGGATGCCAATAAGTGCCCACAATGGGCATCACTGATTGGCATGCATTATTGTTTGGCACTGATTGGCATCCATCAGCACAATACAATACAATGCCGCCTATCAGTGCCCATCCGTGCCACCTATCAGTGCCCATCCATGCCGCCTATCAGTGCCCATCCATGCTCATCTGTGCCGCCTACCCATGCCCATCTGTTTCGCCTATCCATGCCCATCCATGTCACCTATCCATGCCAATCCGTGCTAGCTATCAGTGTCAATTTGTGCCACCTATCAGTGCCCATCCGTGTCGCCCATCAGTGCCACCTATCAGTGCCACCTATCAGTGCCACATATCAGTGCCCATCAATGCCACCTCATCAGTGCCACTTCATTGGTGCCACCTCATCTGTGCCCATCAGTGCCGCCTTATCAGTGCCCGTCAGTGCAGCCCATCAGTGCCCATCAGTGAAGGATAAAACTTACTTATTTACAAAGTTTTGAAACTGAAAAAAAAAACATATTTTTTTCAAAATTTTTGGTCTTTTTTTATTTGTTTAGCAAAAAATAAAAAACGTAGAGGTGATCAAATACCACCAAAAGAAAGCTCTATTTGTGGGAAAAAAATTATAAAAATGTCATTTGGGTACAGTGTAGCATGACCGCGCAATTGTCATTCAAAGTGCGACAGTGCTGAAAGCTCAAAATTGGTCTGGGCAGGAAGGTGTTTAAGTGCCCGGTATTGAAGTGGTTACATTGTAAGAGAAAAAAGGATGTAAAACTACACTTACATAAACATTAACCCCTAGTTTTGTACTTCTTCCAGTTTAAGCAGCTACTGTTCTCATGACATAGGAATGGCGCTGTGCACTAGGACTTTGCTTTGAAACTCAGGGGAAGCCATTTTGTCACAGGTCACATTGCGTTGCCATGACAACACCATCTCTTCCTTTCCCCAGGATCAAGGCAAATATCACAAAATCTCTTGTCCGTATATCCATAAAAATATGATGGCTCTGTGCATGCCAGGCTTCGTGTTCCGCTCCGTGCACTGTAAAGTCATAAATAATAGGAAGACTGGGAGCAACAGATGCTGGGGGCCTGCAGGTTTTCATCACAATGTGGGACAAATTGTCTCTGACACTAGAGCTGCCTAGCCTTCTTGACAACACGTCCCCGGTTTTATGGGAATTGGCAGCTATTTGAAGTCAGACACTTCTTCTAAAACGACTGTTCGTCGTGTCGACTCAGTATAGAAAACCCACCATACAATGACAGCATATATTATGGGTCTGAATCCCACAAAAAAAAGGTTTATTGTAATTCAGTATAAACTGTATGCCAGCAAATAAATTTTCTGAGAATGACACAGTGGAGCATATTTTAAAATCAGTAGATGAAAGGTTCGCCAATCGTTTTCCCCTTCTTACCCTGTTGGAGGTGTGATAGTAATTAATTCGTCATTCGGTTTACCTGCTCAGACAATGACATTCGGTCATTTCTGCACATATTTGCCACATATATTACAATACAGAAGAGGAATTTGTCATTTTTACATATATGATACATATGGATACAGATACAAATGGGATACAGATGTGAGTTTCTGAATTAGACCTTATTTTTATAAATTATGCACCACGAGTGACAAAGTTACAAATGAACAAGGATTATTATTTTTTTTTTTTAGAAATTGCGATGAGCAAGTACAAAATTACATTCAGTCGTGAGTGTACAAAGCAGGTGCAATGAGAATGGAGAGGAATTTACAAAGATTGCCGTTTACAGCAGAAACAATAACATGTGAATGTGGGCATGACTGCACAAACCTCAAATGAATAAAAAGACAAACATATGAAGCATAAATGGTGAATATTGTAGCGATAACACATATACACATATTTTGATATATAAGTGAAACCATGCAAAAATCAAATATACAAAGGTGACATGTATAGAAATTTTTTTTTGAAAAAGTCCAATAAATGAGGAAATCTAATGAAGACCACCAGTCGAAGGTAAATCAGAGATGGAATGTCCAGCAGAGATGGAATGTCCGGCAAGAAAAACATCAAGGATGGTACATCTTCAAGTGAAACCATGCAAAAATCAAATATACAAAGGTGACATGTATAGAACAAAAATGTGAAAAAGTTCAATAAATGAGGAAATCTAATGAAGACCATCAGTCGAAGGTAAATCAGAGATGGAATGAGCTGGCACTGTCATAGTCTCTCAGGGTGTGCCCCAAGCCGGTCCTTAGGTGGTAGGTTTGGGCAACGTCGTCATGATGCATGATGGGTTGTATCAGTTTGAAGACGCATGATAGATATTTATAATTTTATTTTTTTGTTGGCTTGTAAACACCTTTACAATTTAATACACTTCAGAAAAGCGTTGCAGTAGTTATAGCTTTTAGAAATAAATGTAAACAAACATTTTAAAATGTACTAAAACATATTTTAACTAAATAAACACTCAATGAAAAAAAAAAGGAAACTATTTTTTAAAATGTATTAAAACATTTAAATGTTCACACTAGCGGTTGAGGTGCGGTAAAACCCTGCTGTTGAGCTGTGCTTTTACTGCCCCTTAACCACTACCATCTTTTAACTGTAGAGGCAGCGGCTGGGCATGTTCACACACTGACTGTAACCCATTCAAGTGAAAGGCGGCACTCTGCAAGCAGCCCATAACTGCGTGCAGCATGGAGTTCAAAGGGTAAAAGCAGGTTATGTGGAGTCGATACAACGTCTCCTTACCACCTCTCAAATGATTTTTGCATGTGTGGGAGTGACATCATTGTGGCTCCAGCCACTCATACAGCCGGAGCCCGCAAACCCGAAAGGCCCGGGGAGGAGGTAAGCCCTGTTAGAGTGCTTCGTTCTAAGGCAAGCATTTCATAATATGCTAATATGCAATGCATACTAACTAACACATTATGCAATTGCCTTTTAAGGGATAGGTTTTTTTTGTTTTGTTTTTTAACTGCCGGGGTTTACAACCACTTTAAGTTAGTACATGTGCACAGGTTTTTTATTCAGTTTTCTAGCTGACAGGTTCTTGTATCTATACAAGCATGGGCGTCCGCAGGAGGGGGGGCATCATTTTATGGTCACCCATGCACCGCCCCTTTTCGACAATGTCATTATCACATTATCATGGTCAGAGACTGTAGACATAGTACAGTCCCTAGGATAAGTAATGGATAATGGCCAACAGGCCCTCTTACCAGAACCAGCGAAACGACAGCAGCAGGTTCCCCGGGGGGCGACTCTGGTCAGTAGTGTAGCATGTCTGTACCCTGGTAGTGGCTCAGTCTTTCTCTCTCTGGTGGTGGGGGTGGGGTGGGGACAGCGTGGCTCTCTCTGGTGACACTAGGCAGCGTGGCTCTCTCTGGTGGCACTAGGCACTAGGCAGCGTGGCTCTCTCACTGGCTTCTGCCCAGCACACTCCTCGTCCTGTAGCATTCTCCCCTCAGCTTTTTTCCAGGCTGCAGTCTCTCAGTCTCTCTCTTGATTGAGCTGTAGCCTCCTCCCTGTGGAAAACGGGGCTGCCAATCTTTGGGACTACATGTCCCATGATGCTCTCCTCTCCTAGCCTCCTTTCATTGGCCCTCAGTTGTGGCCAATAGGGAAAAAACTAAGTGGGCAGAAAGCTGGGCGGGGAACCTGGTGAGAGCCACCATCTCTTCTCCCTGACAGTAGAAAGGGAGGGCAAGCAGGTGCCACTGGCGGGTGCTGAATTTAAGATCCAATCCTTGATTCCAGGGGAGGGCACTTGACCCCCCTTGCCCCTACCTGCGGACGCCCATGTATACAAGTGATGTGGATGCAAGGATCCCCCTTGCCGAGACACTGTATTCTAATAGTGGGGCCTCTCCACTGTCAGTATACACTGATTAGTGCTGCAGTCGATTTGATGCAAGCTGCTCATTGAACAAGGTTTAGCTGATCTAATGATTGGCTTCTGTCTTACAGAGATACTGTACATTGAAATTTAGCTAGTCCCTGCTAAACTGGACAAATCTCAATCTGTGTGTACCCAGCTTTACTTTCTCCAGCAGGCTCCCTCCACTGCTGTGACTTGTCCCCTCTTCAGCTCCTATGTAAATTACTGGCTGTGGCCACACTCCAGCCTCCTCATCATACTATACAGGGTTAATGTCCCTGTATGCAGGGCCGACTCTACCATGGGACCCAGTGGGCCCATGGTCCCAGGTGGCATTTTAAGAGGGGCGGCATCCAACGAGTGTGCAGCCCCTGCTGAGACAGTTTCACACTGAGCAGATTGTTCTGCTTGTCAGAGCCGCTCAGTGTGTGTCATAATGTAACTGAATGCAGAGAGAGAGACCAGCTGTCAAAATTCAGCGTTGATGTTGGGGGTGGGCAGGACCCGGGTGGGCGGAACCCAGAAGCTATCAAACACCAGCCAACGGGATGGGATCTGGGCGGCCACTACATGTATGTGGTGTTTGATAGCTGCTGGGTCCCGCCCACCCGGGTCCCGCCCACCCCGGGTCCCGTCCACCCCCGACATCACCGCTGAATTTGACAGCTGGTCTCTCTCTGCATGCAGTAACATTATATGAAAGAGTTTCACTAAGCGTCAATATCGGCTCAGTGTGAACCTCCCTCTCCTCTGTGCCAATCAGTGCCAACTGTCAGTGTTTCCAATCAGTACAACCTGCCAGTGCCAATCAGTGCCACCCGTCAGTACCAATCAGTGTTTCCAATCAGTGTCACATGTCAGTGCAAATCAGTGGCACCTGTCAGTGCCAATCAGTGCTTCCAATCAGTGCCATCTGTCAGTGCCAATCAGTCCCACCTGTCAGTGCCAGTCAGTGCTAATCAGTGTATCCAATAAGTGTCACCTGTCAGTGCCAGTCAGTGCTTCCAATCAGTGCCGCCTAATATCAGTGCCAACCAATGCCACCTATCAGTGCCAATCAGTGTTTCCAATAAGTGCCACCTACCAGTGCCAATTAGTGCTAGTGCTTTCAATCAGTGCCACCTATCAGTGCTGCCAATCAATGCCCATGAGTGCCACCTATCAGTGCCCATAAGTGCTGCCAATTAGTGCCCATCAGTGCTGCCATTAGTGCCAATCAGTGCTGCCAATCAGTGCCACTAAATGCTGCCAATCAGTGCTGCCTATCAGTGCCAATCAGTACTGCCTATTAGTGCCAATCAGTGCAGCCTATCAGTGCCATTAGGGCAGCCAATCAGTGCCACCAATCAGGGCCCATCAGTGCTGCCTATCAGTGCCAATCAGCTGAGTCCCTTAGTGGCTACAGCTTCTCCTCTACCTCCGACCACGACAGGTTCTCCGGCCGGCAGGATTGCAAGCTGCAATCCCAACGCTGCGCTGCTCTCTTGCTTCTGGATAGGCTCTCAGACAGCCTAGCAGCCAGATGTTCCCAGGATAGGCCCAATCTCTGGCCTAGCAGCCCGGGCAGTACAACACACATCCACCTAGATAACTATCCAGGTGGCACAGATCACTTGACACCACCTGAATATCCCAGCAGGCCAAGGGATCCAAGGAAACCCTTGCCTATTGGCTGAGACACCCCACATACCTGTAATCTAACCCTGCATGCCGTTCTCATATCTAGTACCACCAAGTACCCGGCCACCTAGCGGTAGAAGAGAAAAGTGCAACAAGGTTCAGACTTAGGGAGAAATGTATTGATCTCTAACATTAGCCAAGATGACTAGTCCTGGCAAGTAAATTTTGGGGAGCAACCCTGCCTAAACCCCAGGGTGCTACAAAAGAATGATTTTAATAAGATGTAATGTGTATGTTGAATACATCTATGTAACAGAAGTCCCAGTAATTCTTATCCTATTCAAGAAAGTTACTTTACCTTTCAGTAAATCGCCCCTGCAAAGTGCAGGGAAGGTGTACAGCACAGCATTGTATAGAAGGCAGAGAAGGTTGGGACTCACATCATGTGGAGAAGATGCTTGCTGTCAGTGGCGGCCCATCCAATAGGAGGGCGTACAGATGCTGCCCCTTCTATCACGCCACCCTCCTATATAAGTAATGGATAGATTGATGCATAGCATGAATCTATCCATGGCCACCACGGCCACCCCCTATTCATGCGTCTGGCCCCTTTAAGGATGCTGGGCGCGTGAGTTATAGTGGAGGGGTGTTTTTTGAAGCACCTGATTAGAGCCATAGGTTCTAATAGGCTTAAAAATTGTATTAATCTTTAGTAAATCTGAATCCTCTTGTCCCAAATTGTATTGTAACTGTAATGTCTGCCTTCATTTTGTAAAGTGCTGCGCACACTGTTGGCGCTATATAAAATGCACATTGATGGGATTTTAGACTCATTTTCTTCAGTGCTTGCCATCTTTTTCTTAAAGTGATAACAAACCCCTACATAAGTCCACTGAAGTCACTGACCTCAGGTGAGGCCATTCTAACATAAGCTGTACCAGTTTATCTTCAGCCCTCCATTTCTTCAGAGCCTTCACAGATCACATGGCATCTCTTAGTTTCCAAGAGGCAGGGGGTGAGGATCTGACACCAAACACAGCACAGAGCAGAGAACCAAATGTAATCTGGCACCTGAGTGGAAAGAATGAGCACACCCCTTCTACACAGTCTCCTATGGAAACATGCACATGTTGAGGCTGTGTACTAGAGTTAGGCAATGGTCACCATGGATGGCCGTTGTTGGGTAAAACTGTTAGAAGTGACAGATGCAGACAACTTTAAGCATGTTATTGCTCTCCTAGTATGTGTTAGGAAGGTTTACTCTCTATTTGTGCCCGTAAATACAGTCACCAAGAATGAAGATGAGGGAAAATCCAATATTTTCCGAACAGGAATAGAAGGGAAATGTTCAAGTCTTGTTCTGGTGACAACTGTCTAACACATGATCGGAAATTCTGCCAGCAAAAGACCGATGAGAGCTTTTGGTCGTAAAATGCGACCGTGTGTATGCTCCATCGGACTTTTGCTGGCCGAATTCCAGCCAGCAAAAGATTGAGAGCAGGTTCTCAATTTTTCGGACGGAAAAAGTTCTGATCGTCTATAGCAATTCCGACGTGCAAAATTCCCATGCATGCTCGAAAACAATTTGACGCATGCGCGGAAGCATTGGACTTCATTTTCTCAACTCGTCGTAGTGTTGTACGTCACTGCGTTCTTGACGGTCGAAGGTTTAGTGAACTTTTGTGTGACTGTGTGTATGCAAGCCAAGCTTGAGCGGAATTCCGTCGGAAAAACCATCCAAGATTTTTCTGATGGAAAATGCGCTCGTGTGTACGCAGCATAAGAAGGCTTTCCCTTGAGAGAAGTTTTGGCTTTCTTTCTTTTATTGCAAGCAAAGGGAAATATAATGAGACACAGATGGCAAAACATATCATATGCATGCACCAATGCAAAACATGCAAGGGAAGAGTTTTAACAAATTTCACAAAGAAAAATGCCATGGCAGGAACCAAAGCCAGGACGCCAACATTATACAGCCAGAGTGCTAACTCATAAGCCCTCGTGATAGGAAAGTTCCCCTTGCAGTGCATTCTGAGTTGTGAGATGTCATTTTTCTAATGCGGTAAAAATTACAAAACACAGTAGACTTGGTTATTTGTTGGAGAAAAGTTTTCTTACAGCAAACTTTTTCCCTTATATTTTGAAAAACACAGCACCTATGCTATTTCTTCTTTATATATACTGTAGCTATGAGGCATAAAATCTTAATTTGGCTGAAGTGTAAATCTGTGTCTGGTATTTTAGCTCATATCTCTGTAAGGAATTACTTCAGCCAGCCTCTGGGTTGGGGGTGAGATTGTTACAGTGTGATAATAGCAGAGTAGGCTACAGCACAATTTTCCACCTGACAGTGGGAGAGTGAAGGTAATAAAACAATTCGCCTTTACAGCACAGACTCTCCATGCAATCAATCTTTGTTTTTCACTTTGGCTCCCAAATTGCAGCCCTGTCCTCCAATCACCAGATGACATCCCTTCTGTGTAAATTGTTGCCACAATGGCCTGATTTCAACATAAGGCGCGGCATCTAGCCCTCTACTCCGGCTATCCCTCCCTTATTGCCATTACTCCGACAGCAACCCACAAATCTCATTTTTTTTTCTTTATTGCATCTGTGATCTACTGCTGGCGGCGGCACTGTGAAGCTGTGACTTCGGCTTCGCTACACCAGGCCCGGCATGAATGTTTAACCACGTTTGCTGCCCCAAGACTCATTCTGAACAGAGCAGATGGAGCTGTCAACTTAGCTTATACCTAACCTTCCAGAACGTAGCCAAGCGCAATGCGGAGCTGAATCCAGGCTTCTTGTAGCAGCTGGTGGAAGCGTCATACGGCTGTCACGTGGGACAAATAACACTAATTAGCATTAATACATGCATAAAAGTGTGGAATCGAACAATAAGGGGAAGGATAAGAGAAAAAAAAAAAGGCTGAGCTTGTGGTTCACATTTGCTTTTTATTTAACGGGCAGGCTTGGTAACCCTGGGGCCTGGCAGTGTGCGTCGATTTAATGTGTCATTAAACAAATGGTTCGGGAAGCCCCTCTGCCGGCTAGTGAGGGATACCTGCTGGGCCAATAGCGTTCATCCAGAACTCATCACCGCAAATGGATGGAACAGAAAACGCCATTTATTAGGGAGCAGCGTGAGACAAAGACATTAAAGAGAGACCGTTTGCGCCCAATCATGGTGCAGATGGTTTGGAATTCAGATATCTGGACCTGCTGCAATAATGATATTAAAAGCAACCTATAATTTTTTTAGTCATAAATGCATCTGAGATTGGCTTAAGAGAAACCTAATATTAATGTGTTAAGGCAATAGAAAATAAAGAGAAAAAATGTATGTTGATAATTCTACCTACGTAAACAAGGGCTCAAGGTTACCAGGCGTTGTTGTCAAAAACTGCCTTTTACTTTTTATGCAATATTGTTAAAATGCATGTGTTCAAATATAAAATGGAGCAAAAGGCTGTCATTTCCCTGCTATCCCTGTCTGGATAGAAACTGTTGTGCCTAAAGCAACACAACAAACAGCAGGTCAAACACAGAACTGGTATTCACACTACACTACTGAAGTCAATTGGAATCCGCTGACCTGCTTCTGATGTCCGTTTCAAAACACATGTTAAACAATGCCGAGTTCTCCTTCTGACACAGTTGTCTGGCTGTCAAGTTGATCCAACAGCTTCAGTGCTTCCTTACATAGATCAGAAGCTCTGACTTCAGTTACTGCTTGGATTAGAAGGTTTTGAAGCCAGAGAGTGCTAGGCAACTTGTAGACAGGTGTGGGTTGACCTCCCTACAAAGGTGGCACTGTTGCAACCACTGGGCAGGGAGAGTGGAGGAAAGAAGAAATGTACCTTCCTCTTAGGCCTCCATATGTGTCATTGAGCTTCTCTCTGATTGAAGGCTGCTGCCCCGGATGACCCCTGTGTCCATATTTAGTGAAGGCAGTGCTCATAAAAGCACTTCCTCAATAGGCTAGGAACAAGAACCAGCTGGACAAAGAGAGTATACTTAGCGGTAGGGAGAGGTTGCAGAAAGAAGGGACAATATAAGGTCTGGTCACTTGTGCTTCATGTGGAAAACCTTCCTGCTACTAGTCTTCGCTGTTCACTGCCTGTCAGCCTCCTCCTGCGCCAAGTGCTGTCAGTTATCCATGCATCGCTCCTGTCAATGGACGCAGCAGCAGGACACGGGAGCACGCCTGCACGGGTGCCCCGAAAGAGAGCGATTCTCTGACGGAGCATACGAGAAGAGGAGGAGCTACCAGCGCCTCTGAGGGACCCCAGAAGAGGAGAATTGGGCCACTCTGTGCAAAACCAACTGCGTCTCAACGCATTCTCTACATTAAGGTGAAAAACCTGTTCATGTTTTGCTCCTGCTGCTGTCAATCGTAACCTATGAGAAGAGAGCAGGAGGTGAGGCCACAGGCAGTGTGGCTCTGGATTAAGCCTGCAGGGGGGGGGGGGGGGGCATTCCTATGGTGGCACAACGATTACAGGAGGAGCCAGAAGCATCTGGCAGGGAAGTCAAGAAGAGGAGGATCAGTGGAGTTTTATGAAAAACCATTGCACAGTGCAGGTAAGTATAAATCTGTCTTTTATTTAAAAAAAAAATTCTTTACAATCACATTAAGAACCATAAAACATGCATGAACAAATAAACATATATCTAGATGCCTATTTCTTGTGTTTTTAATATTGGTACCACATTGTCTTTTTTTCCAACCAGCTGGTACAATTCCTGTCAGTATGCTATCTGATATTCATTAGGAACAATGGTCTAGCTATAATATATTTGTAATCTTTATTAAAAATTTGTAATAAATTGTGTAGCGGTCACACTTTTACTAAGTGTGCGATATAAGTGGGAATTTAGTTTTGTAATGGAGTTCTGGGGGTTAATTGCGCAGGAATTACTTTGACATCAGTCTGGCTCGCTTGTACTAAGGTTCTGCCTGGTCATAGGTGCAGTGAGGCACCCATCAGCCAATCAGTCTGGCCCTGCTGCGTAGTCTGGGAAGGGGTATTTAAAGTGCTGAGGTCACGTGTTTGGGGTTCAGCCGCAGCTTTGGTTCCTGGTTCTGGTCCGGGGGAGCCCTGCGAGGGGTCCCGGGCCTAGGAGCGTTTGCCGTCAATCCGACCAGCCCCAGAGGCCCTTATGGTCTGGGGTGGGGATCCGTCTGTTCCCGAGTCTCGGAGCTGGCTAGTCCGAGGCCCAGTAACTGAAAGGGGATTCAAAGGCGTCCCGGTGTGCTCTCGGTATTGGAGGGACATGGCAACTCGTACAACTGACCAGGGGAGGACTCTTCAGAGGAGGGCCAACAAGCTGGCTGCTCAGTAAGAGCCTGGAAGCTGAGTTGTATGGACACTAAAGAATCCACCCTTCCACAGTATCACCAAGGAAACGGAGAAAGTTCCAGGTACTGTGAGAAAGGTTCCTATTCATCGTCAGTTACAATTTAGTCTGTGGCAGAGACTTTTGCAAAGTTTCCGGATCACATGTTGGCTGCTAGATCTCTGGCTAGAGGTTTATCCGGCAGTGAAGCACCCAGCTGCGAGTGGCTACTCTCTGGGTTTATTAGAGACATTCATTGGATGTCAGCAGTTCAAGCGCCTGAGTTTTATCACCCGTGCCCTCTATTCCCATCAGAGACTGTGTTATGTTGGATGTTACCACTGCAGAATAAAAAACCTTCAAAAGGACTTTTATGTGTCAGCATCTGAAGTCCTTGGGTACTAACCCTGGGAATCCCTAGACAGTCATTGACAAGCCGCGAGGAGGTAACTGGTAAGCCCAAAAAGTCAAGGCCATCCCTCAAGGGGTTATGGCCGCTACAATTGTAACTTTACCTGTATCATCACATCTCAGTGTGGTTGGTTAAATCTGCCCCTAAAGCAACTAAAATAAATGTAATACTTGGGTTTCCCATTGATTGGAAGTTCATTCACTGTGATTTTGAAGCCCTGGCCCTTGCAGGGACGTGAATGCTATATGTTTATCATATGTTTCTTGTATATGTAGCGGTACCCCCTCCAGGGGCTGCTGATAATTATGGATTGTCTGTCACCCTACCCATTATTAAGATTTTGAATATCTGGAGTCCGGAGTTCCCCTTATTATTGAACTGTATATTGAATAGCTTCTTAGGAGTCTGGAGTTTAATATGTTCTCTACTATTTCAGTATTAGGCAAATGTTGCAAAATGAAATGTACTGCCAAGTGATGTCTGTCTAGTTTGGCTGTACATTGGCCCTTTTCTGGGAAAGAGCTAACATAATAGAAAGTCCCATTTGGATGAACTCTCACGTGTCACTATAAGATTGATTAAGTATGACAATATAATCTAGAGATCAGGATGACCATATGTAATGTAGAAATAATTAGTTAAAGATGACTTGTAAAGATGACTTAGTAAATGCCCTTTGCAGGCAGGGGCGCTATAGTGTAGCAAAATAGAAAGTCTCTGAAGCTAGCAGTCCTAATTACGGCTACTGATCCCAGTAAGCCCTCTTCAGGCCCTGCCAGCTCTCCTGGCTGCAGCTGCCTGTTTCCACTGCCACTTCCACCACAGTCCACACTTCTGGTTCTGCACCCATCTCAGACTGCAAACTCACAGTCCTCTCAGGCATGGCTCCCCAGTCCTCCCTCACTCACCAGCCCTCTTGGCTGTGACCAGTTGTCCTCCCTGGAGTCTCTTAGTAGTGCCTCCGGTCCAGGACCTCTTCATGCATTCCTGAAGGTGGTCCAGACTGCACCCAGGCCCAAGGTCGCCCTCCCCCCAGACTGGGGAGCGCCCCTGAAGGCCTAGACAGCCTCCACACTTCTTACTCCAGCTCTTCCACCTGACAACTTCTCCCCAGCTGGGCTGATCCTAGGTATTTAACCACTTCCAGACCAGCCTCGTTTTGGATTTTAGGTGTTTACATGTTTAAAACTGTTTTTTTTGCTAGAAAATAGAACCCCCAAACATTATATTGTTTTTTTTCTATTATATATTGTACTTTTTTTTTTTGTCCTCCCTGGAGTCTCTTAGTAGTGCAATTTTTTTTTCATTGTGAAAGATAATGTTACGCGAGTAAATTGATACCCAACATGTCACTTTGCGGCCGCTCGTGGAATGGAGTCAAACTTTTACCCTCAAAAATCTCCAGCGACATTTAAAAAATTCTACAGGTTGCATTTTTTGAGTTACAGAGGAGGTCTATGGCTAGAATTATTGCTCTCGCTCTACCGATCGCGGCGATACATCACATGTGTGGTTTGACTACCGCTTTCATATGCGGGCGCTGCTCACGTATGCGTTCGCTTCTGCGCGCGAGCTCGTCGGGACGGGGTGTTTTAAAAATTTTTTTTTTGTTTTTTATTATTTATTTTACATTGTTTTTAAAAAAAAAAAAAAAAATTGATCACTTTTATTCCTATTACAAGGAATGTAAACATCCCTTGTAATAGAAAAAAGCATGACAGGTCCCTTAAATATGAGATCTGGGGTCAAAAAGTCCTCAGATCTCATATTTGGACTTCAATGGGAAAAAAAAAAAAAAAAAATTAAAAAAATGTCATTTAAAAAAATGACATTTGTAAATTTCTCTTTAAGACGTATGGGCGGAAGTGACGTTTTTGACGTCGCTTCCGCCCTCCTATGGTATAGAGATGAGTGGCGGCCATCTTAGCCTCACTCATCTCTATACACAGGCAGGGAACGGACCCGATCGCCTCCGCCGCTGCCGACGGTTCCGGTAAGCGGCGGAAGGCACGGGAGAGCGGCGGGAGGGGGGGGGGCACCTCTCCCGCCGCCGATAACGGTGATCTCGCGGCGAATCCGCCGCGATGACCACCATTATCGGAAAGGGGACCGCTCACTGTAAAGAGGGATACCTCGGTTGTGGCAGCAGCTGCTGTTACCGAGATATCCCTCTTCAAAAAAATGACGTATATATACAGTGAGCGGTCGTGAAGTGGTTAAAGAGGCCAAAATACCCCAGGCAGCTCCACCTCTCCTCCCCTCCTGTCAGGGCTCTGCTCGCACTGTGCGGGTGAATCTGCGTGCGTGCATGCGCACACGCGCTGTTAGGCAAACCAAGCATTGGCGCGTGTGTGTGCGCCAGTGTGCACCTCAGGCGCATGCGCGGGCACATCGGGCACGTGTGCGCGCATGTGCGCACGTGGTTTGGCGCCAGTGGGCCTATTTAAAGGTGACAGCTGCACTTGCTCAGTGCTGTTTGTCTGCAGCTTGTACCTGAGACTGTTACCTTCCTGTCCGATTGCTACTACTGACCTGGCTTACGTCTGACTCTACTGATCTCTCCTACCCTGATCCCGGCCTGCATGACTCTGTTTATGGACTGTCTATCTCTGATGCTGAACCTTTGCTAGCCTGTGACCTTGCCTTTGCCTGCTGTATCTGCCTGATTGCCTATGTGCTACGACCCAGCCTGTCTGACCAACCCTCTGCTTGTTCCAAGTGAGCTGAGTCCCATCCAGGATCCGTTCCTGTGCCTTCTTCCACCCGGCTGTGACCCTCTCTCTGCTCTGCCAGTTCGTGCAGTTCCAGCCATCCGGAGGGCCATCTCTACTGCCTGCACCAGCAGCTGCATCTGGCTCAGACACTCCTACCCCGCTGTGCTCACAGGACCACTGTCTTCACTCCAGTGGGCCCTGAACCAGAGTTGTAAGAGAAGTCTTCTTCCACCAAGTCAGGCTCACCACCAAGGTACCTAACACCTCCTCTCTTTCCATATTTTTCTAGCAAGCTCTAGAAAGAGGGAGGTCTCAGTGATGCTGCCTGTGAGTCACCAGCTGCTACCCTGGGCCACTCCCAGCCCAGTTCAGAACAAGACAAACAGGCCTGACTGCCAGCCAGGCCTGCCTAAATTTACCTGTCCCAACAAAAATCCTACCTCTAGCACCAACCTACCTAGAGGGTGCTACATATATGATATTATAGGCGGCTTATCCTATAGGGCCCAATGCACTTAGAGGAGTGAGTTATCCCATTACTCCATGAGTTACTCCACTAGATTATTTTACTGTATTTTATCCTAACATTGTTTATTTTAAGAATATAAATGTTTTGTAGGTGTTAAATTACAGTAACTTCTTTCACATGAAATGAGCATTTAACAATTGCAAGTTGAATTTTCTCATGAATCACTATTTTATTTCAAAACGCACTTTTATTTTATTGCTCCCCTCAATAGGGCACTTAAATAAATCAATTACCATTATCATCAGACTCAAGCTGCTCTTTTGCCTGCTCACCACTATAGACACTTCAGTAAAACACCCACCATTATTGCCAACTTTAATTTGCTCCTTTTCCTTAAATTCCCTATAAGCAATTCATAAAAAAAATCTAAAAACAAACAAGCCTCAAACTGCTCCATTTCCAGCTGTCCCCAAAGGCACTTCAATAGAACACCCGCTATTATTACACTGAAATTGCTCTTTTTCCTGCTGTCCTCTATAGGCGCTTTATTAAAACATCCATTGTTATCACTAGCCTCAATCTACTCCTTTTCCTACTCCCCACTATAGACACTACAGCAAAACACTCAAAGCACTTCAATAAAATACCCACCATTATTGCCAGCTTCAAAATGCTCCTTTTTTACTTACTCTGCTTTATGTGAAATTTTGTGAAACATCCATCATTATCACCAGTTTCAAAGTGTTCTTTTTCCTTCTCTCTTCTATCAGCAGCTCAATAAAACACCCAATGTTATTGCTATGAATGTGTGGAGTAATTTAGACAAAATTGCTTTTGTCACTGCTAAATTTTCACTGAATGCACATTAGTGCACGATTTGCAGTGTGCTGCCATTTATTTTTAATAGCACCCCAATGCACTACTAAAGTTGCAGAAAAGACATCCAGACTTCAGGGCACAGCATTAAGGTGTGCCACCAGGCCATTCAAAATGTAAGGACTGTCCTAATGTAGCATGCCTTAAGGCTCAATAATGTGCTCTGTAAAATGTTTGTCTAAGTATAAATCTATGTTTTTCCCAAGCACGTTTGAATTAATTTACTGTTGACTAAGTATCTCTGCTGGAAGTCTATACCAAGCATCATCTACTCCAGTGTTTCTCAACTCCAGTTCTCAAGGCACCCCAACGGGTCATGTTTTCAGGCTTTTCATTATTTTGTACAGGTGATCAGTTTCACTGCCTTAGTAATTACCACAGCTGTTTCATCTGTGAGAAATTCTGAAAACATTACCTGTTGGGATGCCTTGAGGACTGGAGTTGAGAAACACTGATCTACTTTATCAGTAAATTATTACTTTCTCAGATTAGTTTTGAACTTTCCTCCTGCTAGTTGGCGGTCCAGTCCCCGTGTTCTTGATCTTGGCCATAAGTGATTCTTTACAAGAATTTATGGCCCTCCAGAATGTCAGTGCTGGTCAGGCCATCTGGTCCCTGCGGACAGGGAGCTGGTGCAGCAGTCTGAGTGCTCAATGACATGGCTGCTGGTGTGTGCCTCATTGCCAAGAAGGCCACTGTAGGAGATTGGTGGGACTGACCCTGAGCAGTGCGGCCGGAGCAAACCTTAACAGAGAACATCCTTGTCGCTGACAGCAGCGGAGATGACAGTGTGGAGGATCGGCAGCCAGACCGGGCAGCTCACATGCAGGGAGAGTGCCCACAGGATGGTAGATGGATGAGAGAAGCGGAGCTCTGGTAATATACGGCTAGCCTTTATCACATCCCAGCCATGCCGCTCCGTGTTCTTGATCTTACCTTCGTATTTAAAATACTGAAATGATAAAAGCACCCAGCGAATAACAGTGATGAGTCTGAACAGTTTGATCAAAATTGATGATTGTAATGGTCTTTGTAATGTTGTCCATGACAAATGTGGTACAAAAGAAAGTTCAGGTGCCAGCCATCCCCAGAGCGTATCCAGAAACTCTGTGAGAAATATGTATTTAAAATGCTGCCCTTCTAAACCGCATTCACCTAATGTATTTAAAGATTTCAATCATGTCTCCCCTTTCTCTTTAAACATATGTGCATGAATGCAACACGGTGTATATGGGTCCGAAATGTTTTATGTAACTTTCTAATGTCACTGTTTTCTGTGAAAACTTTTTTTTGGCAGAAAAACAGGTCAAGGGTAGTTGAAAGGAGCTTCCCCATCCCTCAGTTGCCATTAAAAACCCATTTTACCAGCTCACTTGTAGCAGCCATAC
>CM053033.1:76938539-77117027 GCA_028564925.1 Lithobates sylvaticus | reverse complement strand
TTCATAACTCTTGAGATAATAACAGTATAGCCAGAATAAGGACACATTTACCTGTATCAGTTAATTAGCAGCATTTTAAGCCCAAACACCACTATCCTAGGAAGTATCAGAAGCGGATTAGGCCCATCAACTTTCCTAGGTGAAATAGCCAACCAATACCCATCATATCTGTATTAATTTAAAAGGCATTTTCATACTGGACAAGTTAACAGACTGTCACCTGTGGGTATTTAATAATATTAATACGTATAGAAAATTGGATCTGTGGGAGGGCAGCTTAATGACCATAAATAATTGGCCACCCCTTATACCTCTTGATTGGTCAAATCATTTATGCAAACACCCTCATGGACCAGAAAAAAAGGGACTGCATCAGTAGCCAAGAGCTCTTCTTTTACCATCAAAACAAAGAACATCAGCCAAGATCTATCACAGAAATTATCACAATCTCAAACTTACCATGGTACATGATCGCAAAAGTATCACCTTTTTAGACGACAAGGGAAGACTATGCGGCACTCTGTTCCGCAAGGGCACCGCTGGTAACACAGTGCTGCATGCTGATAGATTCCATCCACTGCCATTAAAAGTGGGAAATCCTTCAGTAAGTTCCAGATCACTTGCAGGTCCCAGCTCTGCCACCGCTGAGACCTCACAGAGCAGCAGTCAGGAGTATGTAATGTATAACATAGCTTACAGAATGCAGTGATCAAGGGTGGGACACGCAGTACAAGATACTGAGTACAAAGGTCAGCAGTATGTAACATAGTCCCAGTGGCGTAGCGGGGGGAGGGGGGAGCAGCCAGTGCAGTTGCCCGAGTCACAACATTCAGAGAGGTGTCGAAATGCCCAAGCTGACCGCATCACGCTGCAACCACATCTCTCTATAGCTGCAGGCATTTCTCTCCCCGCTGGCTGCATCTATAATCACTCAGACCAGTCTCCTCCTCCACTCTGACATTTCAAATACACACACCAGGAGGAGGAGCCAGGGAGGAAGAGGAAGGACACTGCTCTACAGCATCTACGCTGATCTGAGGTCTGTAATAACAGATTTATCAGGGTCTTGCAGAGAAGAGGGACATGGGCAGGATGCAAGGGGGGTGGATTTGAAGTTAGACCCCACCAGCACAATTCCTCTCCCCTCCCAAAGCACCCGCTAGGACATATCCTCTAACCCCCATCCCCCTCCTCAAATCAAAGAGATGCCAGCTGCCATAGAAGGGGCCATTGTGCCATCTGGGACCCTGGGCACCCTGCAAGAGATGCAAGGCAATTGTCCAGTGTGTCCACGCTAGCATGCTCCTGCTAGGTGGGTCAGTGGAGCCAAGTGCCGGAACTTGTTCCGGCATTGGGCTTCGGGATGCAGCCTGGATTTGCGGGATGCAAGGATTTTGTTAAAATTTGGGCATATTTGGGGGGTGTGAGATGAGTTGTGCTAGGGGGGGGGGAGATGGGGCACTTTCCTGGTCCCTACACTGCGTTACACACCCCTGACTCCTGCACTCTTTTTACTTTGTAAAGGCTGTAGTGATCCAGTGATGAACATCTCCTCATGCTGTTTGTGCTGAGCGGAGGAATTTGAGCCTGCTATGCTGGGATTTGTAGTGCCATAGACAGTCTCTCCTCTCTCTCTGTAAATGTACCATAAGGGGTTTAATATTGTACTAGTGGGGCACTCAGGGAGTGATAAAAGTCCATGGGTTAGGGGGCGCAAATTACTTGCCTTTTCCCAGGTGCTGACAACCCATGCTACACCAATGCATAGTCCTACCTGCTGGGCAAAAATGTCCTGGCATCAGCAGTCCAAGGGAGGAAAATAACACCAAAGCCTCGTGGTCAGTGAAATGAGGAGATGGTGATCAGTGGGTGAAGGCATTCCTCATCAAGTTGTGTGGTCAGTGGTAGAAAAAATATTGGTAGTGAGTGGCATTTCTCCTCCTGAAAAGTATTGGTGATCAGTGGTGTTTCTCACCAAACCCTTGAAAAGCATTGGTGATCTGTTTTTTTTTTTCTCCTCCTGAAAAGCACTGGTGTTCACTGGGATGCCACAAAGACACTATGTCCCTCACTGCTGCCTGTCTGGTGACGTCATTGCTATGCTCATATTATTGGGCAGAAGATTACTCTGCCCTCCAAGGCACTCAGCAAGGCTATGTGAAATGATACATTTTTTTAAATCCCAGAACAGTCCCACAGAATCCAGAACTGGAATCCAGAACAGAATATGCATTTGAGAGGTAAGGAACATACCTCAACATGATGAACCTTAAAGATAAAGAAAGAAAGGAAATTAAATATAACAGAAAATATACTGTATGTATTACAGGTAAATAAAATGAAAGCGGGCGAACAAGGGCTTTAATCAAACAGAGTTGCAATTCAGAAATAACAGTTATAATCCAAAAACAGTTGTTCTGCCTGGTTTTCTCCATGGAAAAAGGCAAATAAAAATAGGTCATTTTCACACGAGCCAGCAAGACAAGCTTTATTACTGTGAAATTTAAACTGATTGACGTGAGCCGGGAGTGGACCTGGGGATGTGTGGTGTTGTGCTCTTCAATTTACTCTCAATATTGCAGTCAGGAAATGTTATTCTGCAGGGGATTGCTCCATAGAATGAAGCCGTGTTTGCTCATATGCGTTCAGGCTCTCATTTGTTTTCTTAATCACAATTCACTACTGTGCTACAAAGGCATTCACGATAAACGAAGATCCTGGATCCCAGAGAGGTGCTAAGATTAGGGGCTCCGGTGAGACAAAAGAGCAACAGCAGAAGCGTCCAGACCTCCTCAATATTGCCAGATCTGCCACTGTAAAAAAGAAGGGGAGGGCAGGAGAATCTGCACTGTCTAACCACAGACTGACAGCAGCATATGTTCTTCCAATATACCTTTCCTATGGTTTGTAACCCAGACATACAGTATTCCACAGCACTGGACAGTGGACACTGAGTTAGCCACATTAGTCTCCGTGCTGCCGATTCCTCCTGAACTGGCTGAAGTACAAGCCATGAATGGCCCGGCAGGCAACTATCGATTTTGAAATCAACTTTTGTTGAACCGTGTGGAAACCTGAAGAGTGAATGCATCCTATCAAATGCAATCACAGATCGGCAACACCACTGTATATAAACGACTTTTGTCAAAATGGGTGGAAACCAGTGTAGCATACCCTCGTAGGGAATGCTGATGAACTTGGATTCCCCCACTCCTGCACAGCCAGGCACACCCAATTTTCACAAGCACCAAGAGACAGAGAACAGTCCGTTTGTTTTTGTTATTTATTGAGGGTTAATAACTTGGATAGGGATGAGAGATTATGGGATGCCCACTTGACTTCAGCAAAACCACCCGACTGACTCTTCACCAGCCCACCCAGCTGACTCTCATGAGATCTCTAGGGAAAGGCTGAATACTTAAGGACACCACTGTCTTCAAGGGAGACACTGTCTCCCCCTTTGTAGGTCCCCACAGTGTTAATCTATTCACTCTGTCTTTTCTTGCTCCAGGAAGGGCTTCCTCCCATGTGTTATGACTGGATCCTTCCAGCACCCAAGCCCTGTCCGAAGGCAGGACCCCCCCCCCCAAGACAAGGGGGTACCCCTGAGGGCCACCGACAGCCTCCTCAACAATGTATCTTCATCTTCCACCCCACTGCCCTGCTGGCACGGCATGCAGTATGTCAATTTATGAGATAAGCTCTGCACCCTGCTAGCCCACTACTGGGGATTGGCCGAGGCCTCATAAAGATTCAAGGAAGCTCCTCCTAACCTCCACCCATTAATTCTAGAAGATTCTCCAACCTTCTAGACCAGGGGGGGGCACCAGAGAGCTGCCAGGATGGGTCACCCAGCCCTGAACCTTAGTAAACCCTGACCCAGATCCCATAGCTCAGGCTTAGTCCTAAGCTAAACTATGTTTTACCTACTATAACTTCTAACACACACTACACTAACTTCTAGCACACACTAGAGGGTGCTACACAATAGCTGAAGATTGACCGCATCCTATCAGATGCAATCACAGTTTGGCAACGCCACTGTATACAGATGCCAAGGCTGCCCAAATACAAGAAGTGGGAAATAGAGCTTCCTCCATCCACGCTGTTAGCTAGGATGGGGGAATCAATGGACTTTCTCTCATACAGCCCACAGGCTGAGCAAGAGAAAATTACACCCTAATGAAACTACCTTAGTCACACACGATTATTATTATTATTATATATTTATATACGGTATCTCTGACATTTTATGCAGTGCTGTACAAAGAACATTGATCCATTCCCTAAAACTGAGCTCTTAATATTTCCTCCCCCACGTGCCCCTTCCCCTGACTTCTCAGTCAAGATCAATGGCACATCTATCAGTCCGTCCCCACATGCCAGGGTGCTAGGGGTAATCCTAGACTCTAAACTGTCCTTTCAGACCCACATACAATCCCTGTTTAAATCATGCCGCCTTAGCCTCCGCAACATTTCCAGAATACGCCCCTTTTTAACTAATGACACCACCAAGCTTCTTAACTCACTCCCTGGTTATCTCTCACCTCGACTACTGCAACTCCCTCCTCATTGGATTACCTTTACATAGACTATCCACCCTTCAGTCCATAATGAATTCCGCTGCAAGACTCATCCACCTTATCAATCATTCAGTGTCCTCCACCCCTCTCTGCCAATCCCTCCACTGGCTTCCACTCACCCAACGAATAAAATTCAAAATACTAACAATAATTTACAAAGCCATCCATAACTCTGCCCCCAGCTACATCACTAGCCTAGTCCCAAAATACCAACCAAGCCGCTCTCTTCGGTCCTCCCAAGAACTCATGCTCTCTAGCTCCCTTGTGTCCTCCTCCCATGCTCGCATCAAGGATTCCAGAGCTTCTCCCATCCTTTGGAACTCTCTACCCCAATCTGTCCGACTGTCCCCTAATCTATCCCTCTTTAGACGATCCCTGAAAACCTTTCTCTTTAAAGAAGCCTATCCTGCTTCTAACTAACACTGTTTTACTTCCTCCATCAGCTCATCCCCCACAGCTATTACCTCTTGTATCAATTGACCCTTTCTTTTTAGGGCTCTTTCACACGGGGCGGATCAGTGCTGATCCGCCCCGTGGATAGCCGCTTTCTCAGCGGGGATCGCTGGAGCGATCTCCGCTGAGCAGAAGATGACAGGTCCGTCTCTGCACTCCGTGCAGGGACGGACATGTCAGAGCGCCGCTCTCCCCTATGGGAGATCGGGTGACGACGGACCATAGAGTCCGTCGTCACTTGATCCGCTCTGCAGACGGATGAAAAAAAAGGGTTTTCCTCCATCTCCTCCAGAGCGGGCACGGACGAGATCGGGTGTCAGCGGATGCTCATCCGCTGACACCCGCTATCCCATAGGGATACCTGTATGTCCGTTTTTCATCCGAAAACGGAAGGATGAAAAACGGACATACGGTCCGTCCATGTGAAAGAGCCCTTAGATTGTAACCTCTAACGAGCAGGGCCCTCTGATTCCTCTTGTACCAATTTTTAATCTAATTGTAATGTCTGCCTTTATTTTGTTAAGCGCTGCGCAAACTGTTGGCGCTATATAAATCCTGTATAATAATAATAATAATTCCCACTAGTTTTTGCACCAGAGGAGCTTACACTTTAATGAAACTACCATAGTCACAAATAATTATTATTATAATACAATTATATATCTCTGACATACTTTGCAGTACTGTACAGAGAACACTGATCCATTCCCATCAGTCTTTGCACCACAGAAGTTGTCCAACCATAGTCACAAACATTTATTGTGGGTATTATTATAATACATTTATGTAGATCTGACAATTTCCATAGTTATATACGCATTGAAGCATTCCCACCAATTTAAGCTCCAAAGGAGCTTACACTGTACCCCACCACAGTCATATTATTACTGTAGCCCTTGCTGGCTTCCTCTTTAAGTAACAGGGACCACTGAGCCTGGGCAATCTTGTAACTATCAGAGGACAAGTGGACTCCTAAAGAAGAACTGCGGGTCCATGGGTTAACTGCTCGTTTTGTCCAGGGGCACACTGAAAGGCTATACTTACCAATCCTTCGATCCTCTGGAAAAAAAACAGCACTCCCCCACGTCCAGCAGTGGACTGGTCCTGCCGTCCTCATCTCCAGAGCCAGTCTATGGGCGTGATAATGTCAGGAACAGTCCATGCACAAGATCTCTAGCGTGCAGGGGGCAGGAGTGGCAGGGATCGGTCTTGCACTCAGAGGAGGATCAGCAGATTAGGTAAGTATATCTCCACTCTCCTTACCCCTAGACAAAAACTAGCAGTTAAGCCAGGCAGCCCCATTGTATGGGAGTTTCTTTTTCACCAGAGTTCTTCTTTAAGCCCTGCCCACCAGACCTGCAGGAGTAAAGGGGAGGATGTAATTTGCTGCATCAGGGGCCTGGACTTTAATGCTGATGGACCTTTAATGTTCCTGCCACAGTCACACATTATTAATAATATTATACTTTTACGAGGTTCTGACATACTCCTTAATACTGAATAGAGAGCATTGAATCAGTCACATTAGTCTCTGCCCCTCTGGAGCTTACACTCTAATGTCCCTGTTAAATATGATAGATGGTAGAATGAACTTACATTTTATGCCTTAAACTTTCTTTCTTTGCTTGTCTTCAGCATGGTACCTGTTGCTTATCATAGTTACTGTACATAGCAATTTAGTGTCCATTAAAGCGGAGCTCCACCCTATTTTACAACATCCGCGCAATGAGATTGCAGTAATGTAATGACATAAAAACTGAACTGTGTTTTGCAGATGTTCCTCTCTGCTTCCTGCCTGTCTATTCTGCGGATACGGGTGGGTATTGTGCAGCTATTTCGTAATTTCCTTTCAGCCGCACTGTCTCCTGGGATCTCGTGTCATTGTTCCCAGGAGACAGTGCGGAGGCCCGCCACGAAATCTTGCGGGATTAGAAAAGAAGTGACGTAATTACGACAGTCACGTTCTATCTTCTGTTCTTCATTGTTATGTTGGCTGCCATCACAACGGGGCGGGACTTCCGATGACGCCGCCTGTTGTGATGGCAACCTGAGCATTGACGGCGCTCCTATTAAAGAATACTGCGCATGCGCAAGATCGGGAATCGAACGGGCGGTGCATGCTGGTCAATCAGCAGCACTGTATCCCGGAAGAGTATGCCGGTGGGCTTCCCATGCCCACAAGCAAGATGAAAACATTCTAGCTGAAAATTTATAGGTTTCTTTTTTAAAAGAAAACGGACATCATAAATCTTGGCAAACGAAAAAAGTGAGTTGGACATTTTTTAATTCATCATCTTTGTCAGTTAGCAAAAAAAAAAAAAAAGGTTTATACAGTGGAACCCCGCTTTAAGTTCAATTCTTCACAAGCTTTAATAAGTAAAACTTGGGCAAAGTCAGACAAAGGTGAAAACATTGGGAAGGAAAGGTTGATTGAAAGGAAAGCAGCTGAAAAATACAGCTTTGTGGAAACATTTTTATATGAAAGATCTTTTTTTAAACTTTCTATATGACTCATAGTCTGTCATTTTTTTCAGATTCCAATCTAATGTCTATTGGCAGCCAACAGAACCACCTGCTAATAGTTCAGTAAAATGTGGCACAGTGTCCACAGACAGCTTTGAGTGTCTGTGAAAGTCATAGTTGCCGACCGTCCCGATTTGTCCAGAACACTCACGGATTTTAAACAGCTGTCCCGACACAAACTTGTCCTGGGCTGCGCCCTGGAAGCCAAAGTCGGTCACAGACAGTTGAACTGCATTCACATCGGGGCAGGCTCTGCATGCTGCTAGGCAGGTTGACAGCACTCAGAACACATGCAGCACACTGGGGACAAAGATCCCTCCCCCTACCTCCCCCCCCCAGCAGCTGATCAGGCGGCATTGTTTGGAACTCACTCATGACTCGAGGCTTGCAGTGATTGGGTGGGACTCAAGAGGGGGTGTGGTCGGCCTCAGAGGTGAATGCTCCAGGCTGCCCTCTGGTGCATGTGTAAGAGCATAGCTCCCAACTGTCCCTGATTTTGAGGGACTGTCCCTGATTTGAAGCAATGTCCCTCTGTCCCTCATTCCTCCTCAACTGTCCCTTATTTTGGTCTGATCTATATAGTTGTATATAAAATGCACTTTTTATCTATCAAAAAGGGGGGAGGGGAGGGCAGGGTGGATCACACTGAAGTACGGGTCACTGTGTACACACTGCAACATCACCCCCTGGTGAAAGTTATGGGGAACTTTGATGTAAAGGGAATGCTGTGAACTGTTATATAAGGGGGGCTTTGGCAACCAGAGACCACCTTACATCAGAGTTCCATTTTACACCAAAGTCTGCAGCATTTCCCCTTACATCAGAGTCCCCCTTTACATAAGGGACTGCAGAGTTTCCCCTTGCACTGTAAGGGGTAACCCTGCAGATTCTGATGTAAAGGAGAACTCTGAGGACCCTTGTGTAAGAGGGGGATCTGGTGACCAGAGACTCCTTTACATCATGGTATGCAGCGTTCACCTTTACATCAGGGTCTGCAGAGTCCTCCCCTGCACTGTAAGGGGGAACCATGCAGACTCTGATGTGAAGGGGAACTCTGTGCATCTGAGGTAAAGGGGAATTCTGTGTACTCTGATGTAAAGGGGAACTCTGTGGAGTCTGATGTAAAGGAGAACTCTGATGAAAAGGGGAACTCTGGGGACTATTGTGTAAGAGGGGGAGGGCTCTGATGACCAGAGTCCCTCTTACATCAGAGTTTTTCTTTACACCAGAGTCCACAGCATTCTTCTTTACATCACTGGCCACAGAGTTGCCCCTTACATAGAGGTTTGCAGTGTTCCTCTTTACATCAGGGTCCACAGAGTTGCCCCTTACATTGTAAAGGGAAACCCTGCAGGCTCTAATGTAAGGGGGAACCCTGTAGACTCTGATGTAAGGGCAAACTCTAGGGACTCTTATGTAAGGGAGAACTCTGGGGACTTTTATGTAAGGAGGAAGTCTATGCACTCTGATGTAAGGGGGTCACTCTGGGGACCCTGATGTAATGAGGGACTCTTGGAACGCTGACGTATAGGGAATGCTGGGGACTTTGATATAAGAAGGGACTTTGATGTGAATAGAGGATTCATCCCGACTGCTGCACTCTATATGCTGGAAGGGACTTTGATGTGAATAGAGGATTCATCCCGACTGCTGCACTCTATATGCTGGAAGGGACTTTGATGTGAATAGAGGATTCATCCTGACTGCTGCACTCTATATATATATATATTGTATGTTACTTACTGCCCCTGACCCCTGCACTCTATACATTATGTTGTACATTAACCACTAGCTGACCTGCTTACGCAGATATACTGAGGCAGGTCGGCTCTCCTGCGCGAATTACGGGACTTGTACGGCGGCGCGCACAGGCGCAGTAGCGGGCGTGCACTCGTGTCCGATGCACGCCGCGGGAGCATGCCTGTGGGGCGGGTGGACTCGATGTCCGCCGGAGGCCCGTGATTGCCTTGTACACAGGCAGAACGGAGAACTGCCAATGTAAGCCTATGTAAGCAAGAACGATCCCGTTCTGAAGTGACATGACAGAGATCTACTGTTCCCAGTGATCGAGAACAGTGATCTCTGTCATGTCCTAAGCAGCCCATCCCCCCTACAGTTAGAACACACCTAGGGAACACAGTTAAACCCTTGAACGCCCCCTAATGTTAACCCCTTCCCTGCCGGTGTCATTTTTGCATTGATCAGTGCATTTTTAATTAATTAATTAATAATGCCACTGGTCCCCAAAAAGTGTCATTTGGGGTCAGATTTGTCCGCCGCAATGTCGCAGTCTGGCTAAAAATCCCAGACCTGTCAAAACGCATGACAAGTGGCTCCCTATTGCCGGCAATCGCACTGTTAAAATGGGTGCTTTGCTGTGCCGCATTGATTTGAAAAAGTACTTCTTGCACTACTTTTGGCGATTTCCGGTGCGACTGGCATAGACATCAGTGTATGAAGCCACACAGATGTCTTCCAAGTCACACCCGAAGTCACGCTGACATGCAGCATTGAAATCGTGTAATTTCAGATGACGTTACACGATTTCCAAGCTGCAGTCAATGTGAACAAGGGCTAAAAACGTTTTTGAAATGTTGGCAACTATGGAAAGGCAGTGAAAATGACTAGGTTTCACATGTCGGTTTAATCACTCTTCTAACAGCTGCCTTTTCCTACACAGCCTTTAAAGAGGTGTTCCGGCCGAAATTATACTTTTTAAATAAAAATACCCCTATAATACACAAGCTTAATGTATCCTAGTAAAGTTAGTCTGTAAACTAAGGTCTGTTTTGTTAGTTTTTAGCAGTAGTTTGTTATTTTATAAACTTGCAGCAGGCCGTAAACTAAGGTCTGTTTTGTTAGTTTTTAGCAGTAGTTTGTTATTTTATAAACTTGCAGCAGGCCGTGGCCATCTTAAGTGTGGGCATCTGAAGCCAGACTGTATTTCTTCCTGGATCTCATCCTTGCAGATCTCGTACATGCTCAGTGCAGCATAAGCAGTGTAATAGGTTTCAGGTCAGGTTTCCATAGCAACGGCAGTTTGAGAGGAAGTTGCTGCCCCTTCCCAGGAGGCATTGCAAACAGGAAATGATGCGTTGGGCCGTGGCCAGGGAGGAGGAAGTGAAAAATAAATACAGCAGATATACAGTCTGTGCTGAAAAAAAAAAAAAAAATATCCAATTTGTTTACAGTGCACAGTTTAGTGAGGGATGCTGAAGAGTTGTAAAAGTGGGTGGAACTCCACTTTAAGTACCACTTGACAAATCTCTCACTGGAGACTTTTGCAGAGACTTCCTGTACCAGTCGGATACATCGTAGGACTTCTGTATCCTAAGGAATCAGCATGACCTGTTTCATTACATATATTCCCTATATAAAGTGGCTCTCTTATCCAAACTTCCTGACAATAAAATTTGGTGAAACTTTGTTAGAACAGAAAACTCATCCCTCGTAAATCCAGTCTTGGCTTTTATCCTCTCAAACATCAATCTGAAAGGTTTACAGTATTATAAAGAAGGAACACAGAATTTCTTCCCCATGCTATTTATGTCCTCTGCCAATATGACGATACATGATTTATAACATGTGGTTGGACGTGTGGCGTGAAAATGAATTGGCGAGAATGTAATTCTCCCTCTTCTTTCTCCACACAATGCCATCGCCTCAAGGTGCTTATAAATTAGAGAGCTGACTGTGTCTCACTGCAGCCAAAATGTCCCACTGTCCTGCCAAAAAAACTGGAGCGCTCACAGATGCAAGGATGAGGCCAAGGTAGAAGCTGAAGTAGCTGGATGCTGGCCAGAGCTAAATTAGGCCCAGGGTGGAGCTAGAGATGGAGCCTGGAATGGACAATTTTTTTGCAGTAAACTGTGAGTTCCCAAGGTCAGCGCTTTATGTCTTCAGCATGCTGAGCGCAAAAATGTTTTATTACCATACAGTAGAAATAGCAATACTCTGAGACAGTTGTAGCCAGTAATAACTTATTTTTCTGTGTTTACTGAACACTTATTTGAGACATAGCTGGCAACATTATAAAATAATTTCCTGTGGCAGTTTCAACCAAAGAGAGAGGACACAGCAACCTTGTGTGTCATCATAAGTACTGTATACTGTATGTGAGATACATAAGGATTATAATAATGCACTCAAAATGACAAGAATGATATGGGGCATATTATAACAATTTCCAAGATAGGCTAACCATTCTTCAGCTTGCTCACTGCAGTTTCACTCAAAAATGGCAGTCTCCATAGAACTGATATAAAGACACTATAGTTGAACATGGAAGATAGAAAATGTGCACCGCCTAGTGGTTTAAAGTGACACTAAATAATATCCTTAATGCCGTGTACACACGGTCGGAAAAAGCTCTGATGGTTTTCCCGTCGGAATTCCGACGGAATTTTGCTCAAACTGTCTTGCCTACACACAGTCACACCAAATTCTGACGATCAATAACACCACGCCTTAAAAAACGTTCGACTGCACTATAAAAGGGAAGTTTAATGCTTCTGAGCATGCGTCGAATTGTTTCCGGGCATGCGTCGGAATTTTGCATGTCGGAATTGCATACAGACGATCGGAAAATCCGATAGAAAGGTTTTCCGTTGCAAAAATTAAGAACAGGTTCTCAATCCAAAGTCTGTCGGAAATTCCGACAGAAAAAGACTGATGGGCATACACACGCTCGGAAAATCCGATGAAAAGCTCCCATCGGACTGTTTCCATTGGAAATTCCGACTGTGTGTACGTGGCATTAGGCTCGTAAACACTATAAGAAAATCAGACATACATTTTTGTCTGAAGAACTTTCGTACAATTTTCGTATCGTGTGTACACAACTTTCTACAGCCGATTCTGACCTTCTGACTGAAAATTTCCGAAGGAATAAGCTCCAAAACTTTTCTCGTATGGGAACAGAACAAACTATTTTTGTTTAATGTAACTGTTTTCATACAATTTTTGGAAAATTAGAAACGAAAGACTACTCATGATCAAAACCAGTAAACAACAAAAAAAAAAAGCATTTGTCATACTAGAATTTCATAAGCATTTTCTTTTATCGGTTTCAATTTGCTGTGAAACAACAAGGAAAATTGGACAATCCTTCGCCCGATTTTCTTATAGTATGTACCCCACTTTAGGCTCCAGAAATAATCCATACACTTCTATTACCTAAAGTGAAACTTCACTCCGCCTACCTTGGTGGCCTAATCCCACCCTTCTTGGGCACCACCATTATGGCACATCTGCAAATGCACAGATGAATTTCCGCATGTGCACAAAGATGAGGAAGCATTTGGACCTCCCTGCTAGCAGTCTTTGTGTGTGCGTGGAAAATCTTGCATGTGCGCAGATGACCAGAGAAAAATGCGGGAAACTGTTTAACCCTCTACCTCCTAGCCGGGGCAGCAGCTAACTGGCATATTTTCAACTTGCTTGCATGTGAATTTACCGGTTTCTCTGGTCATCTGCACACATGCATGCAAGTTGAAAATATGCCAGTTAGCTGCTGCCCCGGCTAGGAGGTAGAGGGTTAACCAGTTTCCCGCATTTTTCTCTAAGCTCTGCCTCTCCCTGGTCTGTAAATATAAGGGGGAGGGCTCTGCCCTCACACACAGTCTGCTGCATGGGGGAGAACACACAGACAGACAGCCAGAAGTCATCTCCAGCTGCTACTGAAAGTCCCCTTTAGCAGAGAGCCCAGGATTAGAGAGCTGAGAGTCCGTAGGTCTAGGGCCTGCATCAGGTCCGATACCCATAAGGGATAAGGCAACGAGATGGAGAACAATACCCACGAAGAAGAAAATAATATTGCTCATTACTACCTACATGTAAAGTCATCAGAACCTGGGGTTCGCCCTGAAGGCACCAGCCACTGGAAGAAGTCCTCTGATGAACTTTGTATTTCATGGACACTACCTTTGCAGTTATTCCTTGGCAGCACACAGCCTGTAGTTAGGATTAGTGAAATAGGGAAGAAGTATGTTTTTAAACTTTGGACTTTGTAAATGACTTTGCACTTTCCCTAGTAAAGTTTTTAAATAATTTTCTGCCTGGTCTGAAGTTTCTGAAAGGGGTGTAATGAAAGTAGCTGGCACAGAGTGGGTATTAAATGCACCGGGGTATGAAGACATCGGTGTGGAGCTGAAGCAAGTGGTCTCCACTCCTTCCACCAGCAGTCTGTCTCTTATAGTCTTCAGATCGGATTCGCACCCCAGAGGTTTCTATCCCGTACAGAGGTATGGAAGTTCAAGAGTCACGTTAAGTGCACGTGTGGAGCCCACACAAGGTGCACGGCAGGGCCCAATGCGCTACTGGGGAATGGTAGTGGAAAACACTGGACAGGTGCAAGTGGAGAAGGTTCAACATGTCCCTCCTAAATGTAAGTTACAGAGGAGGTGTATATTGACACGGGGGCACCCGAGAGTTAACTAGAGAACAGTTATGGTACATGAGTACATGGTGTAGGTTCATCTCTAAGAGTAGAGGACAGCCTTAAGGTCCAGTATTCCCCCACGGCAGCCTCAGCCTCATACTTTACAGAAAAAAAATTCCATTGATAAGAGAGGGAGTGAGGAGAAGGCAGTGTGACACAACACCACCTTTAGGGTGAAGGTCTGCTTTAATGCAATCTATTTTAAATTTTTTTGGTTTGCAATATCCTATCCTAGCAACATATTTTGGACTCTCTCTTCCTTTGTCAAGTTAACACATAGGTGTAAGGCAAATTTCCTGAAAAAGAGGTGGTGGCGGGGCATTGCTAGTACATATGTATCAAAAGTCGTAACCAAGCAACAAAGACACTGTCATTCCACCTAGTGATAGTTTGTTGCTCTAATTGGGGTAACAATGCTGGTAAATTAGTTGGAAAGCCTATAGTGCACTAGCATACCATCTAACTTTGTTATTGCTTTGTTAAAATCTTCCTACTTTGATCCCCTCTACCTCCACCATAATTTTCCGGTGTGGCAGGGTGTAATATTGCTAAGCAGTGGCAGCCCGTAAAGCAGCCCCCACCATCCCAGCCTTGTAAATCTATATGCAGGACGCTGGACGCATGGATTCTAATGTTTTTTTTTTTTGAAGCACGTGATTAGAGCAAGAGGCTCTAATTGGCTTCAAAAACAGGTGGGGACTTGGGGCGCAGAGCACTGTGCCCCAAGCCCACCCAGTTGTGTGACATTAGCGAATTAATATTTGCTATTATCACACTGATTCTCCTCCCGGCCTTTAGGAAGCAGGTCTGAGAAACATTTTCCAATTGGTTGAAAGACGAAGCATTCCCAGTGGCCTAGGAGGAGGGGGGAGGAGACGCACGGTGGAATTGTGATGCTGAGGAGGGAACACAGGGGAGCCAACCAACCGAGGTGGGGGTGGCTGTGGGTGCACTGTTTACTGCCCCCCCCTAAAAAAGTTTACCACTGCTGCTGAGGGACCTGTCATTTGCACTTATCAAGAGTCATCAACATGGGGACAAGGTGCTTTGGGGTGGGGGGGCCGCACGGCCCCCCTTTCCCCAGGGCACCCCCCATGTTGAGGGCACGCGGCCTGGTATGGCTCAGGAGGGGGGGCGCTCGCTCGGTCCCACCCCTTTCCTGGCCTGCCGGGCTGCGTGCTCGGATAAGGGTCTGAGATGAATTTGGGGGGGACCCCCACGCCATTTTTTCGGCGTGGGGATTCCCTTTAAATCCATGCCAGGTGACGGGGCTGGCGCGGCGGCATTCACTGCCTTCGCTAGCCCCGTCTACCTGCAGTTACGTTCTAAATGAATGGACTGCTCCGTGTGTGGGCAAGTCCGTTCATTTTCAAAAGTCCCGCGGACTTTTTCCCGCGGATTGTCCGCCGGAGAAGTCCGGGCGTGTGTGGGCAAGTCACACGCTCAGAAGTCCGGGCGTGTGTGGGCAAGTCCCCCCTCGGAAAGTCCAGCTAGTCCGGCGGACAAAGTCCGAACGTGTGTACGCGGCATAAGGATCCTCAACACTGGTTAAAATATATCTGAAGGATTATTGTCTTCTGCAATAAAAGTTTATGGTTGAAATGTTTAATAAAATGGCCGATGTGGCCGATTTACTCCAAAACAGGTGTGGTTTGGTTACTTTATAGGTTAAGTTGGGGGGTCATGCATTTAAGAGGTAAAGAGGGGTTTGCATAGGCTATACCATAGTCAAGTGATTACAGTGAACCTCTTTTGGGAAAGAAGCATGCAAAATTAATGACAGTAGATCTTAGATTAAAATATTTTCTCCTTTCAAGAGAACAACATACACAAAGAATGGAAGAAATTTGAAAGCTATTGATAATAAGTGACCTTTTCACTGATTTAATTTTCCAAAGCTGGACTTGTCCTCTCGTGACACAGCTTGTGACTCCTTGTTAGTTCCAATTGCATAATAATAAATTGCCGTCTTTCTGCTGGCTGGCTGATGAAATTTGCTGCAATGAAGAACTTTTAACAGACAGATATTAAATATCTGCATTTCCAGTCTTTAGTTTGAGATGTGTCTTGCAGCAGAAAGTAGGAAAAAAAAAAAAACCTGACTCACAAGACGGAGACTCATTATTATGCTTGGCACATCTATTCTATTAGAAATCAACTTAGGGATATGAATCTGAAAACCCTAAAAACGTATCCTGCGCACATGTATCTCCCTCATTTGAAATACGATTGGAAACAATAATCTCTCAAGCTTTTTAATATCTGTGCCAATAAACACCTTTTGTCCTTGTGTATTCTCCCAAGACCAGACTTCTATAGCACCAGAAGAGATAATTATTTGCTTTCTTCAACTGTCGAATAATTGGATCTGCCTACTAAGCTCAAACTTTGAGCCTGAATTAAAAATCAGTCTCAGAGATGCAATTGCTCTGCAGCATTGTCTCTGACTTACCAAGCTGAAAACCCTCAAGTAGTTTTTAATGCAAGAATTCATTAAGTTGTTGCTGGAGGGACCACATAGTTATTTCAGGAACATTTCTGTATTGCTAAGTATGATTCCATGTTTCATGTATACTGCAGTGTTTTAAAGGAGAACTCCATTCACTTTTTTTAAAAGAGGTACTCCAGGTTCTCCAAAAAAAACTGAATGTATGAAAATGGGAGAAATATAAGTAATTTATCACTGTTCACAGTTTTCCCTTAGCCTAGCATTGGGGATGAGCAAATCTACCTGGGTTTGTTTCCCAAACATGAGTGGGCAGGGTCACTTGCCCTGCACATGCTGGTACCAGGCGTGGACTGCGGTCATGTGAAAATCAAACATGGCAGTTTTACAACTTAAAGATGAGCCATATCACTGTGTGCAGTCATAAAAGTACAGCATTCCTCTGAAATATGTGGTCACGTGTCACTACACCCCTTAGCTTGATGTATGTTGCAATTAGGAGGGGCACCGCTAAGCCTATGCCCTCTCCTCCAGTTCAGCACACCTCCTCACCTTACTCCCAGTGACAGAACAGGGTCCCGCTGCGCACCAAGCATGGACCCTCTGTTCTATCCCATACTAAGTGGCCACACTATGGGTTTGGTTCCAGTTGTTATGGGGAACCGACTGTTGGGAAGGGAGCCAGACCACCAAACCCCTCAATACCGAAGGCCCGTTCGCTATGCCAGGTACCACGCTTCATGGCTGCAATGTACCCAGCACTTGTTCTTGGTTACCCATAGCAACTGCATTACTCCTTCTGTTTATCTTACCTTGTTGCTTTACTTCATACCCGGTATGTGCTTTACTGACTTTAGTTCTTTGAATACACCAGGGACCTCTAGCAAGAGCAAAGCGGCAGTGTTGAGTCTACAGCAAGAGTTCAGCAAGTGAATTGACACACAGAGCAGCGGCTCAGGAGCGAGCCTGCTTGGGTGCCCCCATTTCAAGCTCCTTGCTCTGGGGGTGGAAGGGAGGGGCCAGTAGTACCTGGGGGGACCCAAGAAGAGGAGGATCGGGGCTCATTATTTGTTTTAGCAACCATTGTCACTGGAAAGTGCTGGGAAATCCAAAGTTGTACAGTTCTCACCCTAACAAAAGCAGTTCGAAAAATCTTCCATTCCAGACATCTGCTCCCCTAAAAATTGTAAAACGTGAAATTTCACCCCTTTGGTCACCAGAACTAGTGTCCAAAATAGAATATTTCCCCTCTATTACATTTCTGGGGAGAACCAAAAATGTTAGGTTTTCTTTTACTTTTACTTTCAGTTATAATGGTCAACAGGACACATAGAGAAGAATCTCCCAAACTGAGGCACAGACAACAATAAAAACCGACAGGTATTCTAATCCATCTCTACTTTATCCAAAACTAAAAAAAAGTTTTGCCTTTAGTTGTACTTTTTTTTTTTTAACAAGAAACTTTAGTTGTACTTTTACTAACAATGACATAGAAATAAAAACAGATGTTTTTCCCTCCCCTACACTATCCAAAACTTAAAAGAGTTAGATTTTTAGTCTGCAAAGCTGTCAGTCGCCCTCCAAACTTCTGTTTATGTGTATTTAGACATAAACTATGGAATCACGTCACACATGCTTGGCAGCTAAGCCTTTGATAAATATTAATCTCATAACATAGTGTTTGCTTGCAATTTAGGGGGGAAGAAAAGAATCCAGGAATTCGTACTGAGGTGGGGGTGTTACAGCTGAAGCTACCTGTCACCATTTTCATACCCCAAGAGATGCAAATATCTGTTTTTCTTCTTCTGGTGCTCTAATCCTTTTCATATGCGGGGAGACCTGTCTTTTTCGAACAGCAAGAGAAAGCCATGCTGCAATCCAGCGTCTGTATTTTTGGGCTCATTAAGGACCTTCTAGTGACAGAAGAAGATGGAACAGAGACAATTAGAAATCTGAAAGCTCTGGATAATGCTGCATGTGAGAGCAGTAGATAGACGGATTATGCTTGAGAAATTAAACACACAGTTTCTATTTTTATACTACTAATGGTATCACTTTCTATGTCTTTGTTTCATATTTTTTTACCGTTAGTCTCTCTATAGTTACATATCGTATTTATCGGCGTATAACACGCACCGGCGTATAACACGCACCCCAAGTTTAGGAGGGAATTTTAAGGAAAAAAAGTTTTAGGAGAGAAGTTTAGGAAAAAAAAAAAACTTACATTTAAGCGTCATTTGCAGCTTGCCCAGCGTCATTTGCAGCTTACCCAGCGTCATTTGCAGCTTGCCCAGCGTCATTTGCAACCTGCCCAGCGTCATTTGTAGCTTGCCCAGCGTCATTTGCAGCTTGCCCAGCGTCATTTGCAGCTTGCCCAGCGTCATTTGCAGCCTTTCCCAGCGTCATTTGCAACCTGCCCAGCGTCATTTGCAACCTGCCCAGCGTCATTTGTAGCTTGCCCAGCATCATTTGTAGCTTGCCCAGCATCATTTGTAGCTTGCCCAGCGTCATTTGTAGCTTGCCCAGCGTCATTTGTAGCTTGCCCGGCGTCATTTGCAGCTTGCTAGTGTCATTTGCAGTTCGCCAGCGTTTAAATTTCCCGCTGCGAGAAATACCGCGCATGCGCGGCCGAAAAAGACCGAACCGCGGCCGAAAAAGTCCGAAGTGCGGCCGAAAAAGACCGAGCCGACTGTTCAGCTCCGCTCGGAGTCCCGCCTCCCTGCTGTTTCGGGAGCGAGCGCAGGGAGGCGGGACTACGAGCGGAGCTGAACAGCCGGCTTCGGTCTTTTTCGGCCGCGCTTCGGCTTTTTCCGGCCTTTTTCGGCCGCGCTTCGGCCTTTTTCGGCCGCGGTCGCCATTTTTCGGCGCCGCAACCGATTTTTGTCATTTTTTTTTTTTGGTATCGGCGTATAACACGCACCCACGACTTTCCCCCGATTTTAAGGGGGAAAAAGTGCGTGTTATACGCCGATAAATACGGTAGTTACATAGTAGGTGACGTTTAAATCGACACAAGTCCATCAAGTCCAACCTATGTGTGCGATTATTTGTCAGTATTACATTGTATATCCCTGTATGTTGTGGTCGTTCAGGTGCTTATCTAATAGTTTTTTGAAACTATTGATGCTCCCCGCTGAAACCACCGCCTGTGGAAGGGAATTCCACATCCTTGCTGCTCTTACAGTAAAGAACCCCCTAAACCTACTTCTACTCATTTTAATGAGTGGCCACGTGGCTTGTTAAACTCCCTTCCATGGAAAAGTTTTATCCCTATTGTGGGGTCACCAGTGTGGTATTTGTAAATTGAAATCATATCCCCTCTCAAGCGCCTCTTCTCCAGACAGAATAAGTTCAGCGCTTGTAACCTTTCTTCATAACTAATATCCTCCAGCCCCTTTATTAGCTTTGTTGCCCTTCTCTGTACTCGCTCCATTTCCAGTACATCCTTCCTGAGGACTGGGGCCCAGAACTGGACAGCATTCTCCAGGTGAGGCCAGACCAGAGTCTTGTAGATTGAGAGAATTATTGCTTTATCTCTTGAGTTAATCCCCTTTTTAATGCATGCCAATATTCTGTTTGCTTTGTTAGCAGCAGGTTGGCATTGCATGCCATTGCTGAGCCTATCATCTACTAGAATCCCCAGGTCCTTTTCCATCCTTGATTCCCCCAGAGGTTCTCCCCCAGTGAGTATATTTGCCACCCAAATGTACTATTTTAAATTTTTCCACATTAAACCTCTTTTGCCATGTAGTTGCCCACCCCATTAATTTGTTCAGATCTTCTTGCAAGGTTTCCACATCCTGCAGAGAAGTTATTGCCTTGCTTAGAGCTGACAGAGACTCTTTACCACGTGATCAGCCGTGTCCAATCACGGCTGATCACGATGTAAATAGGAAGAGCCGTTGATTGGCTTTTCCTCACTCGCGTCTGTCAGTGCTCACAATGGATGCCAGTCAGTGCCCACAATGGGCATCACTGATTGGCAGGCATTATTGTTTGGCACTGATTGGCATTCATAAGTACATCAGTGCCACCTATCAGTGCCCATCCATGCCCATCCGTACCACCTATCAGTGCCCATCAATGCCACCTATTAGTGCCCATCCATGCCGCCTATCAGTGCCACCTATGTGTACCCATCAGTGCTGCAAATCAGTGCCACCTATCAGTGCCCATCATTGCCGCCTATTAGTTTCCTATCAGTGCCACATATTAGTGCCCATCAGTGCCACCTCATCAGTTCCACCTCATTGGTGCCACCTCATCAGTGCCCATCAGTGCTGCCTTATCAGTGCCCGTCAGTGCAGCCCCATCAGTGCCCATCAGTGAGGGAGAAAACTTACTTATTTACAAAGTTTTGCAACAGAAACAAAAAAAAAAAAACATATATTTTTTTCAATATTTTTGGTCTTTTTTTATTTGTTTAGCAGAAAATAAAAATCTCAGAGGTGATCAAATACCACCAGAAGAAAGTTCTATTTAAGGGAAAGAAAATTATAAAGATGTAGTTTGGGTACAGTGTAGCATGACCACGCAATTGTCATTCAAAGTGCAACATCACTGAAAGCTGAAAATTGGTCTGGGCAGGAAGGTGTATAAGTGCCCTGTATTGAAGTGGTTAAACAAGTGTGAATGCACTTGTTGGTAATATTTTTTCCAGATTGGATGAACTGGATCACCGCATGGATCAGTTTGCCATGCCGTTACAAACGCTCCTGAGTCGCACGGCTCACCTGGAGTCGCCCACTATGGCTGCTCCAGTACAACCTGTGTTACAGGCCGACCCTGCTGCTGCTCCAGTCTCTGTACAGGCACCCACCTCGATTATTACCTCTATAAGAGGTATGTCTGGTTCCGCTCTGCTTCCCCAGCGATTTGGGGGCGATCCAGTCCAATGCAGAGGGTTTCTCAATGTTGAGATATACTTTAAGGTACAGCCCCAGGCGTTTCCCACGGACAGAAGCGAAGTAGGTTTCGTGATATCTTTGCTTTCTGAGAGAGCCTTGGCAAACTCTCTATAAGAGACGCAAAAACCTGTTGTCTTGAACTACCCTGAGTTTGTGGCTTAGTTTAAAAGGGTATTTGACTTTCCTGCACACATTGCTTCTGCTGCCAAGTGCCTCATGTCCATCAGAGTACGAGAACTGTTGCCGACTACACCATTGAATTCCGTACTATGGCAGCAGAGGTTGTGTGGAACAATGAGGCCTACTTTTGCTCATGGTCTCTCGGATACCATCAAGGATGAGATAGCAGCCCGAGATATACCCACTGAGCTGGAGAAGTTGATCACGTTTGCCATCCTCATTGACTCCAGACTCAGATAAAAACTCTATTTTAAGGAGCGCTTGCAGAAGCTTCCTGTACATTTGTCTCCGAGCTTTGCAGTCCCACCCTTGCCTCCCTCACCTCCCATGCCTCCTGGTACCGAGTTGGTCACTGAAGGTGAACCCATGCGCTTGGGCTTCACGCGTCTCTCTGCATATGAGAGAACACTTGGGAGGAGGGAGAGATTGTGCCTTTATTGTGGCAATGAGCCAATCAGTCATTGGAGCAATTCCTACGTTGCTATATTTCTGACCATCATAACAACTGGTCAGACCTATTACCATGGGCAGAGTTTGCTCATAACAGTGCCTTGAATTCTGCTTCCCGATTGTCCCTGTTTATGGCAAATTATGGTTTCCAACCTTCCATGTTGTCTGGCTCATTTATTCCGCAGAGTATTCCTGCATTAGAGGAGCATCTCTGTGGTCTTCGTTCCACTTGAGCACAAATCCAGGAGGCTTTGCGACATGCTAATGATAGGTACAGACTCCATGCTGACCGCAGATGCCTTCCTGCGCCTTCCTACCAGGTTGGGGACAGGCAAGAAACTCCAGCTTCCTATACAACAACTGACTTCTGGGCAGTATTTTAAGCCGAAACAGAAGCCAGGTTGGGGACAGGCAAGAAACTCCAGCTTGTGCATGTGGTAGTTCTTTTTAGTGTGGATAAGGCTCTAGGTCAAATTGGCAACAAGTCGTAGGTGTCAGTCATGGTTCCTATACAACAACCACCTAGTCTATCACAGTTGACGTCAACACATAGCTTGTAGGGTCGACCTGGCTCAGTGTAGGCCAGAACAGGGGCATCGATCAAACTTTTCTTCAGTTGATGAAATGCCTGTTGTCACAGATTAATCTATTCATCGTGTATTGACTCTTGAGACTTTCTGGACCATTTTTTTACCAGACAGGCCTGTATTGGAACTACTGATTCATCACCTTCGTCTTTGCTTCAGTTTGTTGAGGGGCTGAGCTATTTTGGCAACTCTCTGCACAAACTTAAATAAGAGCACAATCCCAGAAATAACCTCAGTTCAATAATGTTGAGGAATTACCTTCTCACAGGAGGTGGCAAGTTCCAGTTTCTTGGGGTCAGTGGCCACTCCCTTAGCTGAGATGATGTGTCCAAGATAGATGACAGAAGGCTGATAAAACTGGCACTTTTGAAGGGACAGCTTCAATCCCTCATTGTGAAATCTCCACAAGACCATCTTCAGATGTGCTTTGCATGATTTAAGTTGTCATTTTCTTGGGTTGCTCCTTTAAAGTAATTAAACCGGTCTGCTTTGTGTAGATTTACAGAATATTCTTTGAAAATCATTACATTTATCTGTTGTGTTAAAACATTATTTCAGCCAGAAACCAATGCATTTCACTGTATATGTTCCTCAGTCTCCTCGTACTGAAGCATTGTGTGTCTCTTCTCTACATCTGCTGGAATAAGCACTTGAGTCAGCATTGTTCAGCCAAATACAAAGAACAGCAAGAAATTTATTTTACATTAAGGAAAAATATGCAACAAAGAGTCTGCTGAGAATGTTATTACTGCTGGACACACATTCACACACTCATACAGTAAATATAATCAGACATACAGCACACATAGATTGTATAGTAATCAGAGGCTGCTGTGTAAAGAGGCTGCTGTGTAAAGAGACTGCCATGATAAAGAGACTGCCATGTTGCAAAGACTTACATGTTAGAAATACTACAGCCACAAGAGAGTACCCTGATACAGAGATCGTCATGCTGCCAGCAATTACAGCCACAGGAAATGGCCAGGATATTAAGATGGTCATGTTACCAGAGATTATTGCCACAAGAAACTGCCAGGATACAGAAAATGTAATGCTGTCAGGATCTGCAGTCACAGAAGTCTGCCAGAATACACAGATTACACTACCAGAGACTTTAGCCACAAGAGATTGCAGCTACAGAGACAATAATGCTACCAGAGACTGCAGTCACAAGAGACTGTCAGGATTCAAAGAGATTGTAATGCTGTCACAGACTATAGCCAAAAGAGGCTGGTAGGATACAGAGATTGTCACGCTACCATAGACTGCAGCCAAAATAAACTGTTGGGTAGGGACATGCAAATCTTCCCAGGTTCAATTCACAGGGGTTTGTCAAATTCTGCTTAAAGTCAGCTAAACCTGAACTTAGCAGCAAACTCTCTTGAAGTCTATGAGGGAAAATCTTGGTACAATATGGCACTGCCATAGGGAACATTTACCAAAGCAAACTATTTTTTTTTTAAACACCATACAATTGGCATACTTCCCAACCGTCCTGGATTCGCCGGAACTGTCCTGAAATTGCAAGTAAATCCCAGCATACCGCAATTCTGGCTAAAGTTCCGGAGCCAGTGCTGGAATGAGTTTCAGCACTGGCTCCATTATTGCATGCATTTCACAGGGGCACGCCAATCACCAGGGAACCTTCCCCACCCCCGTGCTCTAGCCAATACTAGGGAAGCTCCCCTGCACCTCCTCCTTCTGCAGGGAGTCTGAGCATACCACAACCCGCTCATGGAGCAGAAATCACAAATGCAGGCTCCAGGCTGGCAAACATGAGAGCAGATGGGGAAACTCCAAGCCTCTCCCACCTGCTGCTGATTGAAGGTGAGGACTAGAGGCGAGAACTGGCCATTCAACCCAGGCAGCAAGACAAAATTCCGGGCCCGCCCATCTGCTGCCAATCAGGGAACTCTGAGTTTCATCAACTTGCCACTGACTGGAAAAGGGGAGTACAAGGGGTGAGGATGGCTCATTCAACATTCTTCAAGCAGAGGAACAGTGTGAGTATGTGTGTGTTTCTGCATGGGAGTGTGTGGATGTGTGTGTGTGCATGGGAGTGTGTGTGCATGGGAGTGTGTGTGTCTGTCTGCATGGGAGTGTGTGCATGGGAGTGTGTGCACATGGGAGTGTGTGTATCTGCATGCGAGTGTGTGTGTGCATGGGAGTATGTGTGTGTGCATGGGAATGTGTGCATGTGTGTCTGCATGGGAGTGTGTGTGCATGGAAGTGTTTGTGTTTGTCTGCATGGCAGTGCGTGTGCATGCATGAGTGTGTGCCTGCATGGGAGTGTGTGTCTCTGCATGGGAGTGTGTGTGTGTGTGTGCATGATAGTGTGTGTGGTGTGTGTGTGTGTCTGCATGGAAGGGTGTGTGTGTCTGCATGGGAGAGTGTGTGTGTGTCTGCATGGGGGTGTGTGTGTCTGCATGGGAGTGTGTGTGTCTGCATGGGAGTGTGTGTGTATGGGTCTGTATGTGTGTGTGAGAATGCCTGTGTGTCTTTCTATATATGTTGCACTGCCAAATAATAGATAATATGAACTATCGATGGGTGAATTAGAATTATATTTCAATTTAAATCTTTATGCTACAAGGACTAATTGGTTCAGTTATATGTATGTCCAAACAATTTCCTACAGATAATTAGAAATTTATACTTTACCAGAAATCTCAAAATATTTTGTCTGAGAGATGTCTGCTGTTTGTCCCAGTGGACATTTCTCCCTTTCTTGATTTTTCCCGTTATCCCTTCTCTCAATCTTTCTACAACTCTTATTCCTCCAAAGAAAGTAGGCGTTCCACGTTAAAACGTTTATGTTTTAAACGTGATTAATTCCATCAAATTACGTATTATTAACTATGTAACCATGGCACAACTATCTGAAGGGGGCAGTATTGGATTAAAAACTATTTTGGAACTTTCCTTAAAAATATCAAGATATCATACAAATAACCTCTTTTCTAAGCTTTAAACAAAACCATAAATATAATAGGGGATTATATTATATGACGGTATCTGTCAGACTTCTAGTCTCCTCGTAGAATATATTGCTTTAAGAAAGTCTAACAACGTCAATTACTTTTCCTCCATATTTCTTGGTAGTGAGGTAATTGGTTTTTAAAAACACAAAGGTTATTTCACATGTATTTACTTATTCATAGTATTTCAAACATGCTACTCTCATATTAGTAAAATATATACTAATATATTTCAATCAGTGCAATCAGACAATATATAATGAATATATGTAGAATATTAGAAAAGTACATAAACCAAAAAATATGTGAGATTATTCAATTAAGTATGTATATAACTGCTCTATATAATGTAATAATAATACAATAGAAATTATTGCTAATAAAATTACTTGCAATTAATAATACTTGTTTATAAGGCAACTTTAAATAAGCCCCTTTTTCTTTTTCCAGTAATGAAGAAATGTTTTTTTAAAGTCTCTATTCATTCTTCTAGTTGAGACATGAGTCATTAATCTCATTATTCACAGTCTGGCCCCATTGCCAGTCCTTACCCTGTTTGGTTGTCTGGGACTCTCACAATTTACAACCTGGGAGAATATGCGATAAAGCTCTTAAAAATCTCTCCTAAGAGACTCTATTCACAAGCAACAAACTTACATTAACCTTCTAACAGATGAACAATATGGCTTCCAACATGCCCATGCAACCATATATAAAATAATGTGTATAGGCCTTAGAAATTAATTATTTTTAACCTTAATAGTTCTGACATATGTTTCCCATGGTATTCAGGTGAGCAACTTTGGACTTATTATGCCCTGTACACACGGTCGGAATTTCAGACGGAAAATGTGCGATTGTTGTCGGAAAATCCGATCGTATGTGGGCTCCATCGGACTTTTTCCGTCGGAATTTCCGACACACAAAGTTTGAGAGCAGGATCTAAAATTTTCCGACAACAAAATCCAATCGTTTAAATTCCGATCGTGTGTAGACAATTCCAACGGACAAAGTGCCACACATGCTCATACTAAATTAAGTGACGAAAGCTATTGGCTACTGGCCCGTTTATAGTCCCAACGTACGTGTTGTCACCTCGTTCTGAACGATCGGATTTTCCGACAACTTTGTGCGACCATGTGTATGCAAGACAAGTTTGGCCCAAAATCCGTTGGAAAAAATCTGACGGATTATGTCGTCGGAATGTCCGACCGTGTGTACAGGGCATTAGGGAAACAGGTCATAAGAAATATCATATTTGCTAAAAGATGCAGCCATATTATTTTAAAGGATGATTCTCTCTTTTCATGCTGGTATTGATTTTGGGGGGACCTCTACGGCATTTTTTTAAAAATTGGCGCAGGGTTCCCCTTAATATCCATATCAGACCTGAAGGGCCTGGTAATTTTTTTCGAAGACTTTTATCTATATTGCCGAGACCCGACAATTCATTACAGCTGCGATCAGTTTTAAATGACTTTCCCTTAGAAATTTCATTTTGCTGTGGTATTGTTCTAAACATGGGAAAACTGTGCCACTTTACAGGCATACTATAGATACCCCCAGGCACGATATTTAAAGGAATATTTCATTTTTATTGTTTCACTTTAAGCATTATTAATATCACTGCTCCCCAAAAAAAATTTTGTTTTTAAAACTTTTTTTTGCATTGATACATGTCCCCTGGGGCAGGACCCCGGTCCCCAAACACTTTTTATTGCAATAAATTGCAAATAAGCCTTTAGAATGATCACTTTTGTTTTTTTCGTGTTAATGTCCCATAGAGTTTAATGGTGTTCCGCAACTTTCGAATTTTCCGCTAACACTGCATAATGTTTACTGTTCAGCTGATGTGCGATACAACAGATGTTGTGAAAGTACCATTTTTCTACCCGTCATCAACTCAAAGGGTGACATCTTAGCAGCAGCACTTGGTTAAGCTCTGATAGCCACGAACATTAGAGGCAACTTCATGTCCCAGTCTTTACCTGATTCTTTAACAAATTTCTTAAGAATGTTGACAATAGACTTGTTATAGCGCTCTACTGACACCCAAGATTTTACACATTTTATATTTTTTGCCGACCCTGATCCGAATCAATCCTTAATGGTAGACCAAATCTGGAAAATACATGGTTAATAAGCAAATTGGGCATATTTGAGCAGTGTTATTATGAGCCGGTAAACTACTCACTTGGTAAATACACAAGTGACCATTAACATGTATTTGTTTTTGGGGCATGGCCAAGACCGGCATGTGAGAGGACGCACTTCTCACAGCTCCGTGCCTGATCCGTACATCAATCCGTACATCAATCCTCTCCGACATCCTCAACACTGCTCTCAATTTTTTTTTATGGTAATACTACACTTTGGGAGCCATATCTCTTTTCTATGAGGATTCATCCCTGGGAAAACTGAATTTCTCCCTGGATACTGCGAGTGGGAAAGTGCATAAGAGGAGATCGGTGTGGATACCTTGGCCAGCTGGAGTAGCTGGAGAAGCCAGCGAGAGGGGCTACCGGTGCATTTCTAAACAAGCCACCAAGAGAGATCACCCATGGTTATCTATATACGCCTATCACCCCTGCAGGGGTAACAGGAGCTCGTGAGTGGGGACCCTTGAGGGGTAGGGATGGGCCCGGTGCTCGATGCGAACCCACGTTCGCATCGAGCACCGGGCGTTCGCTCGCTCGGCGAGCCCAGAACTATTTTGGCCGCTCGCATCACGTTCGTGTGATGCGAGCGGCCCCGCAATGCATTGCGGCCGGCGCGGCCGGCGCAGTGCATTGCTGGCTGATGATTGGCCAAGCATGCACTGTGACCCCGCATGCTTGGCCAATCACAGCGCCGGAAACTCGAAGAGCCATAATTGGCTACAGGCAGGACGCCTGTAGCCAATTACAGCTCAGGGGCTTTAGTACACGCCCCCCCCTATAAAAGGCCGCCACGCCGTCTGCGCCGGTCACATGCTGTTCCGGCGCAGATAGAGCAGGATAGTTCTGTGACACTCTGCTGGATTTAGTTAGTTAGAGAGATTTACTTAGAGAGATTGAGTTAGATAGATTCATTTACAAAGATTGATTTAGAAAGAGGGGCTTGTAGTGTGTTCGTGGCAGGCAGGCAGAGCTCCTATATTTTGTTCCCAGAAGCACCTATAGGACTTGTAGTGTGTTCGTGGCAGGCAGGCAGAGCTCCTATATTTTGTTCCCAGAAGCACCTATAGGACTTGTAGTGTGTTCGTGGCAGGCAGGCAGAGCTCCTATATTTTCTTCCCAGAAGCACCTATAGGACTTGTAGTGTGTTCGTGGCAGGCAGGCAGAGCTCCTATATTTTCTTCCCAGAAGCACCTATAGGACTTGAAGTGTGTTAGTCCCATCACACAGAGATCATATATTTTGTTCCCAGAAGCACCTATAGGACTTGAAGTGTGTTAGTCCCATCACACAGAGATCATATATTTTGTTCCCAGAAGCACCTATAGGACTTGAAGTGTGTTAGTCCCATCACACAGAGATCATATATTTTGTTCCCAGAAGCACCTATAGGACTTGAAGTGTGTTAGTCCCATCACACAGACCTACATTTTCTTCCCAGAAGCACCCATAGGACTTGAAGTGTGTTAGTCCCATCACACAGAGATCCTATATTTTGTTCCCAGAAGCACCTATAGGACTTGAAGTGTGTTAGTCCCATCACACAGACCTATATTTTGTTCCCAGAAGCACCTATAGGACTTGAAGTGTGTTAGTCCCATCACACAGAGATCATATATTTTGTTCCCAGAAGCACCTATAGGACTTGAAGTGTGTTAGTCCCATCACACAGAGATCATATATTTTGTTCCCAGAAGCACCTATAGGACTTGAAGTGTGTTAGTCCCATCACACAGACCTACATTTTCTTCCCAGAAGCACCCATAGGACTTGAAGTGTTTTAGTCCCATCACACAGAGATCCTATATTTTGTTCCAGAAGCACCTATAGGACTTGAAGTGTGTTAGTCCCATCACACAGACCTATATTTTCTGCCCAGAAGCACCTATAGGACTTGAAGTGTGTTAGTCCCATCACACAGAGATCATATATTTTGTTCCCAGAAGCACCTATAGGACTTGAAGTGTGTTAGTCCCATCACACAGAGATCATATATTTTGTTCCCAGAAGCACCTATAGGACTTGAAGTGTGTTAGTCCCATCACACAGACCTATATTTTCTTCCCAGAAGCACCTATAGGACTTGAAGTGTGTTAGTCCCATCACACAGAGATCATATATTTTGTTCCCAGAAGCACCTATAGGACTTGAAGTGTGTTAGTCCCAGCACACAGACCTATATTTTCTTCCCAGAAGCACCTATAGGACTTGAAGTGTGTTAGTCCCATCACACAGAGATCATATATTTTGTTCCCAGAAGCACCTATAGGACTTGAAGTGTGTTAGTCCCATCACACAGACCTACATTTTCTTCCCAGAAGCACCCATAGGACTTGAAGTGTGTTAGTCCCATCACACAGAGATCCTATATTTTGTTCCCAGAAGCACCTATAGGACTTGAAGTGTATTAGTCCCATCACACAGACCTATATTTTCTGCCCAGAAGCACCTATAGGACTTGAAGTGTGTTAGTCCCATCACACAGAGATCATATATTTTGTTCCCAGAAGCACCTATAGGACTTGAAGTGTGTTAGTCCCATCACACAGAGATCATATATTTTGTTCCCAGAAGCACCTATAGGACTTGAAGTGTGTTAGTCCCATCACACAGAGATCATATATTTTGTTCCCAGAAGCACCTATAGGACTTGAAGTGTGTTAGTCCCATCACACAGACCTATATTTTCTTCCCAGAAGCACCTATAGGACTTGAAGTGTGTTAGTCCCATCACACAGAGATCATATATTTTGTTCCCAGAAGCACCTATAGGACTTGAAGTGTGTTAGTCCCATCACACAGAGATCATATATTTTGTTCCCAGAAGCACCTATAGGACTTGAAGTGTGTTAGTCCCATCACACAGAGATCATATATTTTGTTCCCAGAAGCACCTATAGGACTTGAAGTGTGTTAGTCCCATCACACAGACCTATATTTTCTTCCCAGAAGCACCTATAGGACTTGAAGTGTGTTAGTCCCATCACACAGAGATCATATATTTTGTTCCCAGAAGCACCTATAGGACTTGAAGTGTGTTAGTCCCATCACACAGACCTATATTTTCTTCCCAGAAGCACCTATAGGACTTGAAGTGTGTTAGTCCCATCACACAGAGATCATATATTTTCTTCCCAGAAGCACCTATAGGACTTGAAGTGTGTTAGTCCCATCACACAGACCTACATTTTCTTCCCAGAAGCACCCATAGGACTTGAAGTGTGTTAGTCCCATCACACAGAGATCCTATATTTTGTTCCAGAAGCACCTATAGGACTTGAAGTGTGTTAGTCCCATCACACAGACCTATATTTTCTGCCCAGAAGCACCTATAGGACTTGAAGTGTGTTAGTCCCATCACACAGAGATCATATATTTTGTTCCCAGAAGCACCTATAGGACTTGAAGTGTGTTAGTCCCATCACACAGACCTACATTTTCTTCCCAGAAGCACCCATAGGACTTGAAGTGTGTTAGTCCCATCACACAGAGATCCTATATTTTGTTCCCAGAAGCACCTATAGGACTTGAAGTGTGTTAGTCCCATCACACAGACCTATATTTTCTGCCCAGAAGCACCTATAGGACTTGAAGTGTGTTAGTCCCATCACACAGAGATCATATATTTTGTTCCCAGAAGCACCTATAGGACTTGAAGTGTGTTAGTCCCATCACACAGAGATCATATATTTTGTTCCCAGAAGCACCTATAGGACTTGAAGTGTGTTAGTCCCATCACACAGAGATCATATATTTTGTTCCCAGAAGCACCTATAGGACTTGAAGTGTGTTAGTCCCATCACACAGACCTATATTTTCTTCCCAGAAGCACCTATAGGACTTGAAGTGTGTTAGTCCCATCACACAGAGATCATATATTTTGCTCCCAGAAGCACCTATAGGACTTGAAGTGTGTTAGTCCCATCACACAGACCTATATTTTCTTCCCAGAAGCACCTATAGGACTTGAAGTGTGTTAGTCCCATCACACAGAGATCATATATTTTGTTCCCAGAAGCACCTATAGGACTTGAAGTGTGTTAGTCCCATCACACAGACCTATATTTTCTTCCCAGAAGCACCTATAGGACTTGAAGTGTGTTAGTCCCATCACACAGAGATCATATATTTTGTTCCCAGAAGCACCTATAGGACTTGAAGTGTGTTAGTCCCATCACACAGACCTATATTTTCTTCCCAGAAGCACCTATAGGACTTGAAGTGTGTTAGTCCCATCACACAGAGATCTTATATTTTGTTCCCAGAAGCACCTATAGGACTTGAAGTGTGTTAGTCCCATCACACAGAGCTCCTATATTTTCTTCTCAGCAGCACCCACAGGACTTCTAGTGTGTTAGTGGCATCACACAGAGCTCCTCTATTTTCTTTGCAGAAGCACCCATAGGACTTCTAGTGTGTTAGTGGCATCACACAGAGCTCCTATATTTTCTTCTCAGCAGCACCCACAGGACTTCTAGTGTGTTAGTGGCATCACACAGAGCTCCTCTATTTTCTTTGCAGAAGCACCCATAGGACTTCTAGTGTGTTAGTGGCATCACACAGAGCTCCTATATTTTCTTCTCAGCAGCACCCACAGGACTTCTAGTGTGTTAGTGGCATCACACAGAGCTCCTCTATTTTCTTTGCAGAAGCACCCATAGGACTTCTAGTGTGTTAGTGGCATCACATAGAGCTCCTATATTTTCTTCTCAGCAGCACCCACAGGACTTCTAGTGTGTTAGTGGCATCACACAGAGCTCCTCTATTTTCTTTGCAGAAGCACCCATAGGACTTCTAGTGTGTTAGTCCATCACACAGAGCTCCTATATTTTCTTCTCAGCAGCACCCACAGGACTTCTAGTGTGTTAGTGGCATCACACAGAGCTCCTATATATTCTTCTCAGCAGCACCCATAGGACTTCTAGTGTGTTAGTGGCATCACACAGAGCTCCTATATTTTCTTCTCAGCAGCACCCACAGGACTTCTAGTGTGTTAGTGGCATCACACAGAGCTCCTCTATTTTCTTTGCAGAAGCACCCATAAGACTTCTAGTGTGTTAGTGGCATCACACAGAGCTCCTATATTTTCTTCTCAGCAGCACCCACAGGACTTCTAGTGTGTTAGTGGCATCACACAGAGCTCCTATATATTCTTCTCAGCAGCACCCATAGGACTTCTAGTGTGTTAGTGGCATCACACAGAGCTCCTATATTTTCTTCTCAGCAGCACCCACAGGACTTCTAGTGTGTTAGTGGCATCACACAGAGCTCCTCTATTTTCTTTGCAGAAGCACCCATAGGACTTCTAGTGTGTTAGTGGCATCACACAGAGCTCCTATATTTTCTTCTCAGCAGCACCCACAGGACTTCTAGTGTGTTAGTGGCATCACACAGAGCTCCTCTATTTTCTTTGCAGAAGCACTCATAGGACTTCTAGTGTGTTAGTGGCATCACACAGAGCTCCTCTATTTTCTTTGCAGAAGCACCCATAGGACTTCTAGTGTGTTAGTGGCATCACACAGAGCTCCTATATTTTCTTCTCAGCAGCACCCACAGGACTTCTAGTGTGTTAGTGGCATCACACAGAGCTCCTCTATTTTCTTTGCAGAAGCACCCATAGGACTTCTAGTGTGTTAGTGGCATCACACAGAGCTCCTATATTTTCTTCTCAGCAGCACCCACAGGACTTCTAGTGTGTTAGTGGCATCACACAGAGCTCCTCTATTTTCTTTGCAGAAGCACCCATAGGACTTCTAGTGTGTTAGTGGCATCACACAGAGCTCCTCTATATTTTCTTCTCAGCAGCACCCACAGGACTTCTAGTGTGTTAGTGGCATCACACAGAGCTCCTATATTTTCTTCTCAGCAGCACCCACAGGACTTCTAGTGTGTTAGTGGCATCACACAGAGCTCCTCTATTTTCTTTGCAGAAGCACCCATAGGACTTCTAGTGTGTTAGTGGCATCACACAGAGCTCCTCTATATTTTCTTCTCAGCAGCACCCACAGGACTTCTAGTGTGTTAGTGGCATCACACAGAGCTCCTATATATTCTTCTCAGCAGCACCCACAGGACTTCTAGTGTGTTAGTGGCATCACACAGAGCTCCTCTATATTTTCTTCTCAGCAGCACCCATAGGACTTCTAGTGTGTTAGTGGCATCACACAGAGCTCCTATATATTCTTCTCAGCAGCACCCACAGGACTACCGACTACAATGGCTGGAAGACCGCCAAGGGGAGGCAGAGCGTGCAGAGCCAAGAACACAGGGCAGGCAGGCTCTGTTTCTAGTGGACGTGGCCGTGGCCGTGGACGTGGTCGTGCATCGTCATCAGCACGTGGCCATGGGACACGCGCGTCTTTGTTTTCGGCAGCTGGACATGTGGAGCCGCATCATGCTGAAGGCTTGGTAGAATGGATGACCAAGCCCTCCTCATCCTCCTCATCCTCTCTCACCCAGGCTCAGGGTACTGGCAGAGCATCATCAGCCACCCCTTCCCTAGACCCACCATGTCCTCCTGAGGAGTCCCCCGAACTCTTTGAGCACAGTGTTGGGTACATGCTCCAGGAGGATGCCCAACGATTCGAAGGCTCGGATGATGATACCCAGCTTGAGGAATCTGGCAGTACTGTTCCACCAGCTGCAGCTTACTGCCAGGTTTGCTCTAGTGGTGAAGAGGGAGGGGATGATGAGGTCACTGACTCCACGTGGGTGCCTGAAGGGAGAGAGGATGAGGAGGAGGACGAGGAGGAGGAGGATGCGGCGTCACATGTCCAACGAGGCAGGATGCCCCCTGGAGGCCAGGTAGAGGCCAGCACAGCAACTGTACAACACCGCAGAGCTCCGCCTGTGCAGGGCGCTGCCTCTGCACGTTATCAGAAAAGTTCTTTGGTGTGGGCCTTTTTTGAGACAAGTGCATCAGATCGCACCACTGCTATTTGCAATATTTGTCTCAAGCGTATCTCGCGTGGCCAAAACATCAGCCGCTTGGGCACCACAAGCATGACCAGACATATGTCGACCTGCCATGCAGCTCGTTGGCAGGCACACATAAAAGACCCACACCAAAGAACTAAGCGGACCTCTCCTTGCTCCTCATCAGCTGGGATCTCCATCCCCACTACACCTTCAGTCCTCTCTGAAAGCTGCTCTGAGAGGACTGAAGGTGTAGAATTAGGTGTGTCACAACCAAGTACTTGCAGTACACCGACGTCCGATTGCAGCAGGCAAATTTCCCTGCCCCAGCTGCTGGACCGTAGAAAGAAGTACACTCCCAGCCATCCACATGCCCAGCGGTTGAATGCTAGCTTGGCTAAATTGCTAGCACTTCAACTGCTGCCTTTTCAGTTGGTAGACTCGGCCCCCTTCCGTGAGTTTGTTCAATGTGCGGTTCCTCAGTGGCAGGTTCCCAAACGCCACTTTTTCTCACGGAAGGCGACTCCGTCTCTCTACCGGCATGTGGAGGGCAATGTCCATGCCTCGCTGGACAGGGCGGTCAGCGGTAAGGTGCATATTACCGCTGACTCATGGTCCAGCAGGCATGGACAGGGACGGTACCTTTCTTTCACGGCCCATTGGGTCACTCTATTGGCAGCTGGGAGGGATGCAGGACAAGGTGCAGTAGTGTTGGAGGTTGTTCCGCCACCACGCCTCCAAAACGCTACTACTGCTACTGGTTATGACACACCTCTCTCCTCCACCCCCTCCTCTTCTTCTTCCTCCAGTGCTCTGTCCTTGGAACCAGCGGTGCTCCGTAGGCGTACAAGGGGCTACGCAAGTACGCAGGCAAAAAGATGCCATGCCGTGCTTGCGCTGGTGTGTTTGGGGGACAGGAGCCACACTGGGCCAGAGGTTCTGGCAGCTCTGCAGGGGCAGGCCGAGAGGTGGTTGACGCCACGTCAGCTTAAGCCAGGAATGGTCGTTTCTGACAATGGCACCAACCTCCTCTCCGCCCTGCGACAGGGGCAGCTCACCCATGTGCCCTGCATGGCTCACGTCCTCAACCTGGTGGTGCAGCGGTTCTTGGGCAGGTTCCCAGGCTTACAGGATGTCCTGAGGCAGGCCAGGAAAGTCTGTGTGCATTTTCGCCGATCTTATAATGCCAGTGCTCGGCTGACTGAGCTGCAAAAGGAGCTGAACCTGCCCAAGAACCGCCTAATATGTGACATGCCCACCAGGTGGAACTCAACGTTGGCCATGCTGCAGCGACTGCACACGCAGCAGAGGGCCATCAATGAGTACCTTTGCGACTATGGCACCAGGACAGGGTCAGGGGAGCTTGGTTTTTTTTCCCCACGTCAGTGGAGCATGATCAGGGATGCATGCACTGTCCTCTCACCATTTGAGGAGGCCACGAGGATGGTGAGCAGTGACAGTGCATGCATCAGTGACACTGTCCCTCTTGTCCACCTGTTGGAGCATACGCTGCGTGGGATAATGGACAGGGCACTTGAGGCAGAACAGAGGCAGGAAGAGGAGGACTTCCTTGCCTCTCAAGGCCCCCTTTATCCGGACAGTGTTCCTTCTGTCCCACCCATCACACAGGAAGAGGATGAGGAGGAGGAGGAGGAGGAGGAGGAGGAGGATTGTGTGAGCATGGAGGTGGAGCCTGGCACTCAGCATCAGCAGCAGCAGTCTTTTAGGGATGATGTACAGTCCCAACAAACCAGTGGACTTGTACGTGGCTGGGAGGAGGTGGCTGGCGATCATGTCATCCTCAGTGACCCAGAAGACTCCGGACCGAATGCCTCAGCTAACCTACGCTGCATGGCCTCCCTGATCCTGCAAAGCCTGCGGAAGGATCCTCGTGTTCTTCGGATCAAGGAGAGGGACCATTACTGGCTGGCCACTCTCCTTGATCCGCGGTACAAGGGTAAGGTTGCGGACCTTATCTTGCCGTCGCAGAGGGAGCAGAGGATGAGACATCTCAGGGAGGCCTTGCAGAAAGGTCTGTGCAACGCGTTCCCAGAAACTGGGAGGCTACAAACTCCTGGTCCTGGGCGACGAGTTGCTGAGGCTTCGGTCAGTAGCAGAAGGAGCGGTGGGGAAGGTGGACGTCTGACCGATGCGTTCAGACAATTTTTTAGTCCGCAGCCCCAAGGTATGATCGGTTCCAGCAACCATCGCCAGCGTCTGATATACATGGTGCAGGAATACCTTGGGGCAAGGTCAGACTTGGACACCTTTCCCACCGAAAATCCTCTGGCTTACTGGGTCCTGAGGATGGATCACTGGCCAGAGCTTGCACAGTATGCAATTGAGCTACTGGCCTGTCCTGCCTCCAGCGTTCTTTCCGAACGCACATTCAGTGCTGCTGGAGGATTTGTCACCGATCATAGGGTGCGCCTGTCCACCCCCTCGGTTGATCGACTGACCTTCATCAAAATGAATCAGTCTTGGATCACCACCAGCTACCAGGCACCTGAGGCGGATATAACCGAATAATTTTTAATATCACATCCCTTCAAGACTGCCTATGCTGATGCTGAGTGACTGTCCTCTTATGTTCACTGACTATCCTCTTCCTCCTCCTCAATGATCCATGCCACCACACCAGTGCCTAAGGCACAATTTTTCAGCCCCTGTTTAACAGGGGCGTGTACATACAATTTTTATAAAAAAATGCTTCGCAACACGTGTGACTGCTGTGCTCCAAGTACAGTATCTGTGAGGGGTTGCAGTGTTGTGGCACCAGCACCAGTGCCTAAGGCAAATTTTTCAGCCCCTGTTTAACAGGGGCGTGTACTTACAATTTTTTTAAAAAATGCTTCGCAACACGTGTGACTGCTGTGCTTCAAGTACAGTATCTGTGAGGGGTTGCAGTGTTGTGGCACCAGCACCAGTGCCTAAGGCAAATTTTTCAGCCCCTGTTTAACAGGGGCGTGTACTTACAATTTTTTAAAAAAATGCTTTGCAACACGTGTGACTGCTGTGCTCCAAGTACAGTATCTGTGAGGGGTTGCAGTGTTGTGGCACCAGCACCAGTGCCTAAGGCAAATTTTTCAGCCCCTGTTTAACAGGGGCGTGTACTTACAATTGTTTTTAAAAAATGTTTCGCAACACGTGTGACTGCTGTGCTCCAAGTACAGTATCTGTGAGGGGTTGCAGTGTTGTGGCACCAGCACCAGTGCCTAAGGCAAATTTTTCAGCCCCTGTTTAACAGGGGCGTGTACTTACAATTTTTTAAAAAAATGCTTTGCAACACGTGTGACTGCTGTGCTCCAAGTACAGTATCTGTGAGGGGTTGCAGTGTTGTGGCACCAGCACCAGTGCCTAAGGCACAATTTTTCAGCCCCTGTTTAACAGGGGCGGGTAATTACAATTTTTTAAAAAAATGCTTCGCAACACGTGTGACTGCTGTGCTCCAAGTACAGTATCTGTGAGGGGTTGCAGTGTTGTGGCACCAGCACCAGTGCCTAAGGCACAATTTTTCAGCCCCTGTTTAACAGGGGCGGGTAATTACAAATCTTGATCTAATAGTTCACAGCAGGGCCCATTCCTGCGCCACCAAGAGTAACTATGAGGGCCTACAGTCTTGTGGCAACACCGTCCACCACCACCGCCAAAGGCCCAATTTTTCTGCCCTGTTCATCAGGTGCTTGCAATTACAAATCTTGATCTAATAACTCACAGCAGGGCCCATTCCTGCGCCCACCAAGAGTAACTGTGAGGCTTACAGTCTTGTGGCAACACCGTCCACCACCACCACCACCCCCAATTTTTCTGCCCTGTTCAACAGGTGCATGCAATTACAAATCTTGATCTAATAACTCACAGCAGGGCCCATTCTTGCGCCCACCAAGAGTAACTGTGAGAGCTTACAGTCTTGTGGCAACACCGTCCACCACCACCGCCAAAGGCCCAATTTTTCTGCCCTGCTCATCAGGTGCTTGCAATTACAAATCTTGATCTAATAACTCACAGCAGGGCCCATTCCTGCGCCCACCAAGAGTAACTATGAGGGCCTACAGTCTTGTGGCAACACCGTCCACCACCACCGCCAAAGGCCCAATTTTTCTGCCCTGTTCATCAGGTGCTTGCAATTACAAATCTTGATCTAATAACTCACAGCAGGGCCCATTCCTGCGCCCACCAAGAGTAACTGTGAGAGCTTACAGTCTTGTGGCAACACCGTCCACCACCACCACCACCACCACCCCCAATTTTTCTGCCCTGTTCAACAGGTGCATGCAATTACAAATCTTGATCTATTAACTCACAGCAGGGCCCATTCCTGTGCCCACCAGTCTTGTGGCTACACCAACATCTAATAGGGCAAATTTCTGCAGAGTATATACGCCAGGCCCCTACTTTCAAACATCCAACTTACAAACGACTCCTACTTGCAAATGGAAAGAGAAAACAGGAAGTGAGAGGAAATCTACCCCTAGGAAGGGAAATTCTATCCTGTTAGATTTAATTTGGGAAAAAGGTATCTCCTCTCTACTGATACTTTATCACCAATCCTTGTTTCAATTAAAACCCCACTTTTTCCAAAAACATTTGTCATTGGGACGGAAAGTTAGGTGACATGTTCTGAACAGATGTGCAAAGACAGCAAATGTTACAGGGGTGATAACCCCTCCCTATGTTCTCCAAAAAGCTTTAAAAATAGATTTTTTTGGGATGGAGCTACACTTCATAATGTACCTGTTCAGATTCTACTTAAGAACAAACCTAAAGCCGCAAGTGGTTTTAAATGGCTTCTTTTTTTCCTTTACAAATGTCATTTTGTGCAAGGACAGTTCTAAACACGGGAAACACATGCCACTTCACAGGCATACTTTAGACACCCCCCAGGTACCATATTTAAAGGAAAATTTCACTTTTTTTTTTTCACTTTATGCATCATTAAAATGACTGCTCCCGAAAAAACGTTAGTTTTTTAAAAGTTCTTTTTGCATTGATATATGTCCCCTGGGGCAGGACCCGGGTCCCCAAACCTGTTTTTATGACATTAACATGCATATTGGCCGTTGTAATTAGCACTTTTTATTTCGAACGTTCGCGTCCATTATAACGTATAGGGTTCGAAAATTCGCGCGAACTTTCGGTCGGTTCGAAGGTTCTGGTGCGAACCGAACCCGGGGGTGTTCGGCTCATCCCTATTGAGGGGAAGCACAAGAGTCACCTGATCTGATGAGCACAAGAGTCACCTTATTTTATTGAACACCTTATTTTATTGAACACCTTATTTTATTGAACACTTGGTCATTTTGGAGCTTCACCATTTTTTACAACACTTATATTGTTTTTTTGGACTCACTTATGTTTTTGTGGAATTTTTCAATGTCAACTAATTTTTTATCCTTTGTGGTTGGTATATACTACACATCCCTCTTTGGGTGGTACACATATCACTAATTCAGCTGGTATACTTACTACAAAATTTGCCTGGGCTGTTCACTTGGTATCACTTAATGGACTGGAATTTTTAGTTTTTTATGATTTTTTTTGGTATATGTGGTGTCACTCACAGGAGTAATTAGTTATATGTTTATGTTTATCACATAAAATATGTTGTTTTGGATACTCAGTATTAGACATGTGCAAAAGGAAAAAATTTGTTTAGTTTTAATTCGTTTTAATCCGTTAATTAATTAATTTCGTTTAGTTAGATTCGTTAAATTAGTTAAATTCGTTTTCGGATTTCGTTTAGTTTTCGACCGATTTTCGAATTCGAAAATATTTTGCGACCCGACTTTGGATCCACGTATCTCGGGGTTACTTGGTGATAGAAACACCAAATTTGGATATGTTGTAGTGCTAGTTCTACCGTGTTTGCATACCAAATTTGGTGTTTCTAGCTACAAGTGGCCCCGAGATATGTCGCCCCAAATTCGGGTCGAAAAATGTCATTCTCTGCTGCAGAAAAGTGCTTGACATTTTGCGACCCGACTTTGGGGCCACGTATCTCGGGGCCACTTATAGCTAGAAACCCCAAATTTGGTATGCAAACACAGTAGAATTTGGTGTTTCTATCACCAAGTAACCCCGAGATAGGTGGACCCAAATTCGGGTCACAAAATATTTTCGAATTCGGTTGAAATAGTTTCAAATGCAGTTGAAATAATTTCAAATGCAGTTGAAAAAATTTCAAATCATGTTGATACTATTTCAAGCGGATTCGAAAATATTTTGCGACCTAACTTTGAAAAAAAAAATATGAAAATGATTCTAACAGTCTGCAGAAGATCTGCAAAAAAAAAAAAGAAGTGAAATGGCTGTTAATAGTCTACAGGAGATCTGCTATTAAATTATATATTTTTTTATTCTGTTCTAATCTTTTCTATTTGAATTATAAATTTTGGAAGATGGTTATTTATTATACACATCTGTCACATAAAAAAAAGATGTGAAATGGCTGTCACGGATGTCGGTCGCAAGGCAAGTACATATGCTGTATGTCATTGTCCACTTGCCACAACACCTGCCACAAGCGCCAAGACACCTGCCATGAGTGCCACGTGACCGACCACAAGTGCCACGTGACCTGCCACGTGACCAAGTTGTGGATTGTCCACTTGCCATGTCACCTGCCACAAGTTATGGGGTTCCTAGCACCAAGTGACCCCCAGATATGGGGGATATGTCAAGTACTTTTCTACAGCAGAGAATTACATTTTGTGACCCGACTTTGAGGCCACGTATCTCAGGGCCACTTATAGCTAGAAACCACAAATTTGGTATGCAAGCACAGTAGAACTAGCACTATAACCTCTCCAAATTTGGTTTCTATCACCAAGTAACCCCGAGATACGTGGACCCAAAGTCGGGTCGCAAAATATTTTCAAATCCGGTTGAAATAGTTTCAAATGCGGTTGACATAATTTCAAATGCAGTTGAAATAATTTCGAATCATGTTGATACTATTTCAAGCGGATTCGAAAATATTTTGCCACCCGAATTTGAAAAAAAAAATGAAATTGATTCTAACAGTCTGCAGAAGATCTGCAAAAAAAAGTGAAATGGCTGTTAATAGTCTACAGGAGATCTGCTAAAAAAAGAAATAGATGCTAATAGTCTGCAGGAGATCTGGTGAGAAAACGAAATAGATACTTATTGTCTGCAGGAGATCTGCAAAAAAAAAAGTGAAATGGTTGTTAATAGTCTACAGGAGATCTGCTAAAAAAAAGAAATAGATGCTAATAGTCTGCAGGAGATCTGGTGAGAAAACGAAATAGATACTAATAGTCTGTAGTTGTAGTGCTAGTTCTACTGTGTTTGCATACCAAATTTGGGGTTTCTAGCTACAAGTGGCCCCGAGATACGTGGCCCCAAAGTTGGGTCACAAAATGTAATTCTCTGCTGCAGAAAAGTACTTGACATATCACCCCTATCTTGGGGTCACTTGGTGCTAGGAACCCCACAACTTGTGGCAGGTGACGTGGCAAGTGGACTATCCACAACTTGGTCACGTGGCCGGTCACGTGGCACTCGTGGCCGGTGTCGTGCCACTCGTGGCAGGTGTCGTGGCACTTGTGGCAAGTGAACAATACACAACTTGTGGCAGGTGATGTGGCAAGTGGACAATGACATACAGCATATGTACTTGCCTTGCGATCGACATCCGTGTTAGATGTGCAAAAATAAAAAAAATTGTTTTGTTTCGTTTTAATTTGTTAATTAATTCATTTTGTTTAGTTAGATTCGTTAAATTTGTTTTCGGATTTTGTTTCGTTTTTGACCGAATTCGAAAATATTTCAACCGGATTTGAAAATATTTCAACCGCATTTGCATTAGAAACTATTTCAACCGGATTTGAAAATATTTCAACCGGATTTGAAAATATTTCGACCGATTTTCGAATTCGAAAATATTTTGCGACCCGACTTTGGGTCCACGTATCTCTACTTGGTGATAGAAACACCAAATTGTGTACAAGTGACCAGGGGAGGACTCTTCGGAGGAGGACAAACAAGCTGGCTGCTCAGTAAGAGCCTGGGAGCTGAGTTGTATGGTCACTAAACAATCCACACTTCCCACAGTATCGCCAAGAAGGCTGAGAGATCCAGGTACCGTGAGAAAGGTTCCTACTTATCTTCAGGTACAATCTAGTCTGTGGCAGAGACTTTGCAAAGTTTCCAGATCACATGTTGGCTGCTAGATCTCTGGCTATAGGTTTATCCAGCAGTGAAGCGCCCAGCTGTGAGTGGCTACTCTCTGGGCTAACTAGAGACATTCAGTGGATGTCAGCAGTTCAAAGTGCCTGAGTTTTATCACCCATGCCCTCTATTCCCACCTGAGACTGTGTTACTGTTGGATGTTATCCTTGCAAAATAAAAATCCTCAAAAGGACTTTTGTGTGTCAGCTCTGAAGTTACTGGGTACTAGCCCTGGGAACCCCTAGACAACAACCGATGAGCTACGAGGAGGTAATTGGTAATCCCAGAAAAGTCAAGGCGGCCCCTGGGGGTTGTGGCCACTACAGGTGTATGCCTGGGGACCCTTGAAGTAATGTTACTCTGTATTCAAGTCCATGTCCCCCCAAGACACACAGTCTCTGGGAACCCTGTATAGTATAGAAATAGTGACTGCTTCACACTGCTGGGACTCATAGCAGATGCTGATGTCATAAACTCCAGCCACCTGTCTGTTGTCTGCTATAATGTGTTTATTGTAAATAAGTCTAGCGTGGCTTTTAAGAGTCTTTCACCCATTGTTATTTATGCTAATTAACTCTGCTAATGTGTGAAGGAGTTCTGTGTTTATATTTATGATAATCAGTGAGCTAGGAGACATCAAGTCCGCCCTAAAAGGTCAGATCTCTAAGTCACCTAGTCTGGTTAAATGATTAGTTAATTAGCTCATGTTAATTAGGTTTCTGGTTAAAGTTTGTATTGTCATCCTGATGTATATATTTGTGTTGGATCTCAAATGAACCAGTTCATGTTCAGCAACCAAAACGAGTACTGTCTAGTTATTGGTTGTCAGCAGTTTGGAATATCTGATATCTGTATTCAGACTGGAGGAAGCGGTATATGACTAAAAGCACTCAAGCGGAGTGTGGGACGTTTTGTTACTATATATATATATATATATATATATATATATATATATATATAGATATATATATATATATACATATATATATACACAGTTGTGCTCACAAGTTTACATACCCCGGCAGAATTTATGTTTTTTTGGCCATTTTTCAGAGAATATGAATGATAACACAAAAAACATTTCTTTCACTCATGGTTAGTGTTTGGCTGAAGCCATTTATTATTAATCAACAGCGTTTACTCTTTTTAAATTATAATGACAATTGATCATTGACAATTAATAATGATCTGGTCCAACTCAGAAGTGCTGTGTGGACAAGGAGATAAGTTGGAATTTCAAATACCCAGACCGCTGGAGCAGCTGAGGGGGTGCTGAAAGTTCAGCAACCCTGGAGGTAAGTGCAGCGGGGACTGGAGGGATGGGAGAATGTCCGGTTTAGTTCATATTTACTTTTTTCTGTAAAGTTTAACTAACCCATTAAAATTAAAAAGGGAAAAGACCTCAATTCATTGAAAAATAAATCGCTAATGTGTTGGCAAATGAAGAGCTTGGTATCATTCAGTTGTTGCTTACAGATAATCCTAAAAATATTTTTTTTGGATGTGCAAATCTGTGCACAAAGGCAGGGTTTATAAAAAAAATATATCCCAAATCTGCAATTTATAGAACTCAAGCGTAGTTTGTGAATCTAGATGTAAACTTAACCATTAAAATCTCATATAAGCTTTAACATGAAAATCATAAGAAATCCTTTTTTCCTTTTTATTGTAGTCTTTATGAAAATAACAGTTGGAGAAACTGATATGGGAGTCCTTGGCACTATGTGTTAAGGGATGACAATGCTCGGCCCCCCTATTTCCCACAATCTCCTGCCTGTAAATCACCTTGCCACATGCTCTACTAAGGCTGCTTTCACACTGGGGCGGTTTTCAGACGGTACAGCGCTAAAAATAGCGCCTGTACACCGCCTGAAAAAAACGGCCCCATTCACTCCAGTGTGAAAGCCGGCGGGCTTTCACACTGGAGCGGTGCGCTAGCAGGACCGCAACAAAAGTCCTGCTAGCTGCATCTTTGGAGCGGTGAAGGAGCGGTGTATTTACCGCTCCTATACCGCTCCTTCCCATTGAAATCAATGGGAAACCGCGGGGATACCGCCCGCAAACCGCCGCTGCAGCGGCGCTTTGCGGAGGTTTTTAACCCTTTTGCGGCCGCTAGCGGCGGTTAAAACCACCCCGCTAGCGACCGCATACCGCGGGTAAAACGATGGTAAAGCAGCGCTAAATATAGCGCTGCTTTACCGTCGCCGCCCCGCACCGCCCCAGTGTGAAAGCAGCCTAAAGGATACTAAAGGCTTCCATGAAAGTGGATGGTCTGCTTTTTTTAAATCCATTGAAGTCAATTTGCCCACAAAGGCAATTTAAAAATAAAGCTTTTGCTAAATACATACCTTAGACCTTTCGAAACTTCCAGGAGGCATGGGCATCTTGCCTTATTACGGCAGCATCCTGGGATGGCTGTGTACTCAAAATTCTATGAGAATGTACTCTTGTGGAATTTCAAGCACCCAGTTATCCCAGGAGACAGCGGTGAGGCATAATGACGTAACCCATGAAAAGAAAAAAACGAATTGTAGCCAGCAACAATTAGCCAATACTGTATGTTCTATGAAAAACACATGCAGCCGGTTATAGCTGTAGTACATGTGGGCAGGGATAGGCTGTAAAATGAGAAAGTAAAAACCCTTCCCCCCTCCCTACCCCCTAATTCTTCAAGATACATTATTGCATTTTGCTACCTACATGACATTCAGTAAGTGTTTACACCTACTTTACCAGACTTGACATTACATACAAAACCTACACTACTTCCTCCCTATGTATTTTATCAAATGCACTTCCTAACTTCCTATTCTTTTCTCATCACAGCTAAAGCATATTGCCAGTTGCAGAGCTGGCTTATCCAAAAGCCCTGTTATTGGATCTTCTAAGCCAACTGACCTAAGTTCAAAGGCCAGGCAGATCATTGTGGTTACTGTGGTAGGTTCCTGCATTATTTCACCAGGTCTGTGAACATAAGGGACTTGCCACGAACCCATGGTAGCACCTTATCCCTATTGTCAGGATACAGAGTTTGTCATGCTACCATGACGTGTAGTCCCCGGAGACTGCAAGGATGCAAAGATTGTCATACAATAAGAAATTGAAAATATTAAGAGACAGTCATGCTAATTCAATCACTATTGAATGTCACTTGTTTCTGCTCACTATTTAAATGTATATTTATGTTGTGGTGAATTTTCTTTTTACTTTTGGTAAGAATAACACATACAGGAAACACAACTGATCTGCTTAGGGTTTTAGTTTATATCCAGCCATTGCCATATTGCTCCAGTCCATCCCTTTGGCGATAATCTGAGAACCCCTTTTCATTACCGTATATACTCGAGTATAAGCCGAGTTTTTCAGCACATTTTTTTGTGCTGAAAGTGCCCCCTCGGCTTATACTCGAGTCAAGCACTTTTCTGCAGCAAAAAAAAAAAATATTTCCGACCCGACTTTGGGGCCCCGTATCTCGGGGCCACTTGGGTCTAGGAGTCCCAAATTTGGTGTGCCAACCCAGTGACCCTAGCACTATAACATATCCAGATACGGGGCCCCAAAGTTGGTTCGGAAAATGTCATTCTCTGCTGCAGAAAAGTGCTTGACATTTTCTGACCCGAATTTGGGGCCCTATATCTCGGGGACACTTGGAGCTAGGAACCCCAAATTTGGCATTCAAACCCAGTTGAACACTACAACATATCCAAAGATGGGGTTCCTAGCACTAAGTGGCCCTGAGATACAGGGCCCCAAAGTCGGTTTAGAAAATGTCATTCTCTGCTGCAGAAAAGTGCTTGAGATTTTCTGACCCGAATTTGGGGCCCCATATCTCGGGGACACTTGATGCTAGGAACCCCAAATGTTGTATTCCAACCCAGTGGAATTAGCACTACAACATATCTAAAGATGGGGTTCCTAGCACTAAGTGACCCTGAGATAGAGGGCCCCAAATCGGTCAACTGTGTCCATCTGCATGGGCACAGTGAGGCTGCAAATGGGCATCGTTGACCCTCTTTTCCACTTACAGTAGCTGCGCATTTCTCACCCTAGGCTTATACTCGAGTCAATAAGTTTTCCCAGTTGTTTGTGGTAAAATTAGGTGCCTCGGCTTATATTCGGGTCGGCCTATACTCGAGTATATACGGTACCTATTTTTAATGCAGGGGAGGAATCCCCTCACTATATTTACTCCTTCTAAATAAAGTACATTTCTTTTCTATGAAATTTTAAAATAAAGTGATTTGTTTAAATAAAATGATAAAATAAAGAGAGTTTTTAATTCAATAAATAGAGTTAATTTTATATATAAAATTATATAAAGTATTTTTTTATATAAAATTATAAACTAAATTAAATGTTTTATATAAAATTACAAATAAAGTGATTTAAAATAAAATAAAATGATAAAGGGATTTTTTTTATATAAAATTATTTATAAAGTACATTTTTTATAAATAACGTGTATTTTTTTAAATATAAAAATATGTTTTTTGTTGCCTGTAAAATTCCAAAAGAGGATTTCTTGTAGATCTATTGTGCAAACACATCTACTGCAGGCTCCTTTCTGTCTCTTACAGCATGTCCAATCAATGTGTCAGAATAAACAAGTTTCTCACCATCTGAGTCTGATTGGTGAGCTGAGAAAATGTAGAAGGGTAGACCAACCCTCCTTTCTATGAGGCTCAATACATAATAATTCCTAGACACGGAAAGTACATTTCTTTGTACAAGAGGAGTTCAAGGCAAAAAGTAAATTTTATAGAGTAATCCTTCAGGAACCATTAAAGCGGAGTTCCGCCTCCCCCTCAAAAAATGAAATATTAATTAAATATTAATATTATGACACTTACCTTTCCTGGAGTCCAGCGATGTCAGCACCACAGCCAAAGTTTCCATCAGCTGTCAGGTGCTGCCGCCGCCATTGCAAGTAAGGGAACCCGGTCGTGAAGCACGGCTTCGCGACCGGGTCCCTACTGAGCATGTGCAAAGAGCACTGGGCTCTCCTACTGGCCTGACAGCAGGGGAAGGAGGAGGGGGCTGGACTTCTGATGGACCTTGCCACAAGGACAGAGTACCTCTCAAAAAAGGGTGCCCGCTCCCCCCTCCCCCCCAAAAGGTGCCAAGACAGATAAGCAGAAGTTTCACTTTTGAGTGCACCTCCGCTTTAAGATTTCTACATGTTCCCTATAACATAGCATATCTTCACTTTCTTAATTCAGGGCCACTTTAACTACAACACTATCATAGTTTAACTGCTTAAGGCCTCATGCACACACGGTATTAGAAAAAATTAGCTGAAAAGCCAGAACTGATGCCAGGAAGAAGCGGCTGTAAAAATGCGCTTTTAGAAGCGTTTTGCATTGGCGTAAATGCACATTTAGCAGTGTTACCGTTTAGCAGCGTTTCTCTGCTCTCTTCTATTTTCCACTCCCAAATCCAATTACTACAGCTTAAAAATACTTAAACCTGGCTTAACCCTGTATACAGAGTTAACACGTGTTTTGGCCGCGACAGGCATTTCCACAGCTTAACGCTGCTGCTCCAGAATGCTCTGGCCCTGGGTTTTTTCTACAGCTTAAAAACGCCTATGCCACTTAATGCTCCTAAAAGCCTATGTGTGCATGGACACATAGAATAACATGGAGAGGCGTTTTGTAGCTGTAACAAAAATGTCTGATGCTGTTTAAAGCAGCTGTAAAAATGCCCTGTGGGCATGAGGCCTAAAGCTACAAAGGAGATAGGATTGCACTTTCATTCTCATTAGAATATACACCACATTATGGCTGAGCTCAGGCGCAGATCACTACAAGCGTTGGGAAATAATTTCCCTAAATGCCAACTATGCAAATAATGTGAGGTTTCCTGCTCAGAATGGTAGCACTAATAAAGTTGTGAACCACCAATCCTCGCTATGCTTATGTGTCTTCTTCCTTCCTTTCTGTTCTTTGCTCTGTTTCTTTCTTGCTCTTTTCTTTACAGGTCTCTAATATTTTATTGCGTGTTCCTGTACAAAACGGGCAGCTACTCTGCAGCCTACCAGCGCCCTCTCTGTCCTCCTGGCGCCACTGAGCACATTGTGTGAAGCATTGCCGAGTCTGTAACAAATTGCTGCTTGATGCTGACCCTACCGAAGCAGCTCACATTAACTAAATTTATAAGCAATCTAGAAGCTCTCAACATTTCGATAAGCTTTCTGGTGTCACAATGAAAAATGCTGAAGCTGTCTTAGCTTTGTTTTTTTCAGTCATTTCAGGATTTTACATGTGTTTTTTTTTTTTTTCATTCTCTTTAATTTGCTATTTATCTTGCCAGAAAAGAAAAGGCTATTTAAGGTTCATAAATTGTCTCTAGAACCTGCGGAAAAGCACATCACCGTCTTAAGTGCGGCAAGTGCCTTGACATCTTGTTGACATTCACAAAGGCAGTAATCACGCTTTATTTGTTTCCAGACGGCCTTCCTCGTCTTCTAGCTTCAAGCATAGAAAACAAAGCTAAAAGTGAGAAAGGCAATTGTTTTTCTACAATGCCCAGTAAGCACAACATATTAACCTCCGCCTCTGTGTGTAGCTAATTATAAGCACATTATTTTATATGTCTGAACAAACACACAACAAAATATGTTCTGTGTACATTGGCGACATTTTCCATATTCATTTTCATAATGCCTTTTAAGACAGCTGCTTAATGTGCATACTTTTACTGTAAGTCATAAAAGAACGTTTTTTTTTTCTTTAATGTGAATCTTACCTGCTCTGTGCAATGGTTTTGCATGGAGCAGCCCCAATCTTCCTCTTCTTGGGCGCCCTGCCAGCGCTTCTGGCTCCTCCCCCCCTACAGTGCTATGGGGGCACGTGTGCAGACTTGATCACAAGCCACGTTCTGTGTATCCATTGACACACAGAGCGTGACTTGGCCCCACCCTACTGTCTGCTCACTGGCTGTGAGTGACAGCCAATGGCTACCACTCTGTCCAGTGAGGCAAGAGAGAGAAAGAGAGAGAGAGAGAGAGAGAGAGAGACAAGAGAGACGCTGCTCTTAGGCAGAGCATTGGATCGAGATCATGCTCAGGTAAGTATAAAGGGGTGGGGGCTAAGGGGGAGCAGCATACAGAACCTTCTGCCTTTAGAACCACTTTAAGCTTAATATCTGTTATAATTCTCTTTTTATCGATGACTGTCAATTATCTTGTGCTGGGTGTAATTCTGATTATCTGTTCTTATTCTGTATGTATGGAATCTGCACAGTACCACTTCTCTTGATCTCTATGCTAGGTGTAATTCAAAGTATCTGTTCTTATCCTGTATGTCGGAATCCTGCACGTTAGCACTTCTCCAGTTTGGTATGCTGTTATTCTCAATATACGTTCTTATTCTCTCTGCATAAATGCTGCACACTAGTAAATCCCTTTTTCTGTATGTCAGGTCCAACTTTCAAGACAAGTTCTTATTCTGTATGCATGAACTCTGCACAGTGCCTTATCATGTAGGCTAGGTATGATTCCCTGTATCTGTTTTCCTTGGGGATACATGAATTCTACACCATGCCAATTCTCTTGTGCTGTATGCTGGGTGTAATTCTCTATACATTCCTTATTCTCTATGCACTGACTCTGCAGAGTGCAACTTCTCATTGTGTAGGCTGAGTGAAATTCCCTGTATCTGTTTTTATTTGGCACACATAGATTCTACACTATGCCAGTTTTCTTGTTTCGTATGCTGGGCATAATTCTCAGTATTTACTGTTATGCCCCGTACACATGGTCGGAAATGGCAATGGAAAATGTCCGATCGGACCATGTTGTCGGAAAATCCGCCGTGTGTGGGCACCATCGGACTTTTTCCGTTGGAATTTCCGACGGAAAAAATTTGAGAGCAGGATCTCAAATTTTCCGATAACAAAATCCTATCAGACTTTTTCTGAGCGCGTGTCGAGAATTCCGACGGACAAAGTGCCACGCATGCTCAGATCAAATTATGAGACCAAAGCTATTGGCTACTAACGTGAACGTAGTCCCGTCGTAACGAACGAACGTCATCACGTTCAGAATGATCGGATTTTCCGATAACTTTGTCTGACCGTGTGTATGCTACACCAGTTTCGGACAAAACGGATTATGTGGTCGGATTTTCCGACCGTGTGTACGGGGCATTATTCTGTGTGGATTGTGCACTGTGACGTTTCTCTTACTCTGTATCCTGTGTGTAATTCTCAGCATATGTATGCTGGGTGTAATTCTCAATATCTGTATGCATGGACACTGCACAGTATTATTTCTCATGCCACATCTCTGCTCTATATGCTAGTTGCCAGATGTCAGTATCTGTTCTTTTTAGGTAGGTATCCTATGTATGCTTTATGTATTTCTTCAGGAAATAAATACCTTAAAGGGGTTCTAAACCTTTGACATGAAATATGAAGAAAGCATAACCCTTCCTAGTGTGTGCTTGTCTCAATCCAGAGCATCTATGCTCAGACATCTGTCCCAAACTTCAGTTAATCGCTCTGTGTGCATCTACATGCGATCAGCAGCAGCCACTGTCTGCCTGCCCTTAGTTGAGTGGCTTCTGCTGATCGCATAACACGGTCATTCTAGCAGCAAGAATCTGCAGATTCTTGCTGCGGGAATCTGGCAGCCACAAGAAACTGGTCATGTGAGAGGGGCCTTAGTGTCATTTCTGTATGTTGGTTCATTCCTCTGCTATCTGCAGGAGTCACTTCTGACCGGTTTTCAGACACTAGGAGCTAAAAAGATGACAGGGGAGGGAGCTCCAGCACAGTCTGTGATTGACAGCATCAGCTCTGTTTCCATGTGCTGTGTGGATGTGTCCCTTTCCTCCAATCATCTCTCAGAGCTCTCCTTACTGAGTGTAACTTCAGTTACCCATTCCCCTGCTGTCTGAAAGTTCAAACAAACTGTATACATTCTGCACTTTAAACTACTGTAGAGAAGAGGAAGCTGCAGATAAACAGGTACAACTTATGTAGGAAGATTTGTTTTCATCTCTGTGTATCACCCGAGGCTAATTACTTCAGTGTGTTTATGTAAGGTTTTACAAACATTTTAAGCCTATATACCATGAAATCTCTGTAGAGATTAGGTGTATTTATTTTTTCTAGTGAGCCTCACTATAGTTTAAAGAAGATCTTCAGTGATTTCTTTCAACTTTCCATCTATTAAATCTTCTGCTCTTGTTGTTTTAACTTTGGATATTAAAGCATTTTTTTTCTGCCAGTAAATACCTTATACAGCCCACTTCCTGGTTCTTGTCTGGTAAAAAGCCTAGGCTTATGACATCATGCACAGCCTTCTCTCTCACTCTCCTGAGAGTTTGCCAGGAAGGGGGTGAGTCATAAGAGGGCCAATGAGAGCTGCAGAGCTGGAGGTGTGTCTGTGTAAATCCAGGAAGTGAACATGCAGCAGATTCAGCTGCCCACAGTTAAAATGGTTGCAGCCAGACTCAGTGGAGGGAGATTTCTGCAGCATATTTGGCAAGTACAGACAGGGCAGCCATCAGAAATTTTACACAGCTTTAGGCCTGGGCCCCCCCATGGCCTGACCGATAACATTCTCCAGGGCCAGCCCACTGGCTGTCCCACTGAATTCGCCCACTGGCCATCCCACCAAGTTCTTTGGTGCACCCACGTTTATTTTACCACTCTTATACTAATGTATTCCCATACTCACCCTGAATTATCCACATCCCTCTCCAGGAGAGGGATGGATGATTCAGGGTGGGGAAGGGGCTACATTGTGGAGAGGGATGTATGATTCTGGGTGGTGATGAGGATGATGGAGTTCAGTGACGACTGGTGTTCTATCAGTGGATGGGGTCGGGAAATAGACCATACCCCCCCTCCATTTCTCCAACCCCCCCCCCACCCGGCTCTCCTACCCTGTATTGGAGATAATAGGGGGCTCTATGCAGGCTCAATGGCCAGGGATGTTAGAAGAGGTCGGCGGCAGGTGGTGATCGATGTTGGTGTGGATTGATGAGGTGTCCAAGGTGTCACAGGGGCGATTGGCATGTGCTCTTCTCTTCTGCAGCCACAAGAGGAGCTGACAGCACACTGCATGGAGGGGCCTGAGGATCGGATTTGGTGGCTGGTGGGTCAGTCTTGTGGTCCTCGGCCGTGCGTCTTATCCCTCCTCGGCCAATGGGATCGCTTCTCCTTTTGGCCAACCAGGAAATGGGTCTCATGACCCACTTCCTGATTGGCTGGGAGGAGTATCAGTGTTACAATATTGAATATTCATTGTCCCACACCTGGGTGGGCTTTGGACGTAGTGCTCTGCGCCCACCCTACTTTGAAGCCTATTAGGGCCTCTGGCTCTAATCACGTGCTTCAAAATCCCCCATTGGAATCTATGCGTCCAGCACCCTGCATGTAGATTAAGGGGGCCGGACGCATGATTAGGGGGGTCAGGGCCCCTAATGGATGGGCCACCACTGAGAGTTACATTGTGAAAATTGATGAGGATAATTTTAGGTGGGGATGAGAGATACATTGTAAAGAGCCTCTCCACAATGTATCTCTCATCCCCACCGAAAATGTCCACTCCAATCTACAGCACAGCAAAACACTGGTGACTGGTGCTGCTCTCTGTCTTCGATTTGTAATGCATGCACCTGAGAGGGCTGGGCTCACTTCCACCACTGACGAGACGAGACTGACCACACTCCCGCCCCGCCCTCCCAATTGCAATACCAGTAACCTAGCAGCAGGCTTTGCCTCAACAGTGAAGGAAGCAGAGCGAATACAGGATCACAGAGAGGAGGAGACAGGAGACAGGCGGCGGCTTCCTGAGTATACGTTATTCTCTATTGCGGGCGCCGCACAGCCAGCGGCTGCCTGCTGTGCTATTTAAGTCTAACACTTTCATTAAGCTGCTGTATGGGGGTGCGGGCTGTCCCGGGGCCCGGCTGGCCCCTTGGGACACTCGGGCCCCTTACAAGTGTGTTGCCGGTACCCCCCTGATGGTGGCCCTGAGTACAGAAGCACAGTATATATAAAATAATATGAAAAGGGGTTGGAGGGAAGCTTCAGAATGGCAGAGATGTTTTTATTACAAATTATGTGAGCAGACTGCAGTTCCTCTCTAAGAATTGGACATTTTCGAAATGTGACTATAGCAGGGTTCAAACATGTTTATTTTAATTTGGCCCTTTGCTTCCATCTGATGCATTTATACTATAGGTATGTATGTGGACTCTCAGCATAAGTTGTGTGCAATGTACAACTGCTTCTGGTAAACTGCCAGAAAAACTACCACATCCCGATAAAGTTTGAAAAACTACTGTGAATGGCCCCAAGGGATAGTGTGGGTAGAGAGAAAAAAGTGTCGGATAGGAGAAAAACAATGTATCAAAACTAGTATATATATATATATATGAAAAGTACAAAAGTTTTATTATTAAATACACAAAATAAATTTGTACACATCTACAAAAAATGATGAGCACATGAACAAAAAAGCAAACATAATATACCAACTATCAGAGAAAATATTGATTGAAACACACTAATAATCAGACAAAGGTCGGATGTAGGTGTGAGTACCAATGGAACCCTAAACTACCAGAGCCCCTATACCGTGTTATATGGTAATTTTCTTACTAATCTTGTCAGATAGATCAGATCACTCACCTTTCTCTGCACCCAGCATACAGCTTATTCGCATCATGCTCAGAGAGGTAGAAGATTGCATGAGCAGAGAGACAGCAGAACAACTTTCTCCCTTCCCCCAATGCTATACTACTACATCAGTAATTGAAATACATCCCCGTCATTCCTCTACCACCTGCTCGTGTTCACACTTTACATACTGTATATTTCATTTAAAGGCTTTTCTCTACTGCGGCATCCATTTTTGGTTAATGAGGCATTGTAGTTTATATAGTATACAGGATTTAGAGCAGGGGTCTTCAAACTACGGCCCTCCAGTTGTTCAGGAACTACAATTCCCATCATGCCTAGTCATGTCTGTGAATGTCAGAGTTTTACAATGCCTCATGGGATGTGTAGTTCTGCAACAGCTGGAGGGCCGTAGTTTGAGGATCCCTGATTTAGAGTGTAATAAACTGTGGTTAACGGAAGCTGGCACCAGAGAGGATTATGTGACCATGCTATTTGGTCCTTGTGCAAGGGGCGTGGCTGGAATAATTGTGGCTCCCATTGGATGTTAAAGCTTGCCTTTCAACAAAACTTTGTCCATGCAAAATACACTGCGCTGTTGTAAAAATGTTGTTTAATACAAACGCCATACATGTAGGCTCTTTCTGTCGCCCATAAAGCCTGGCTGAAATACTACTAATGTTTAAATTCTTACATCATGACTTATTTTTGGGACAGGGTCTACAAAAAAATGGCCACAAAGCCGCCTTCTTTGAGGACAACTAAATTGTTAATCTCTTTAGTTGTCCTCAAAGAAGGAACTTTGGCAATTTTGATGTAGCCCATGTTCTAAAAAAGAAGCTAGGTCATAGGAATGTAAACATTGGTAGTATTGCAGCCAGTCTTCATGCATACCTCCCAACTTTTGAACTTGAGAATGAGGAACATTTCAGGGGGATACTGACCTGAGGCATGCGAACCGTACAGCACCAAAAAGTGGGTGTGGCCAATCATGATAGTGGGAGGAGCTTAAAGGCAGTGGTTCAACAAAACCTGGGCTTCCTTGTACCTTTAAAAATGCTTTGATTGCTGTGCCACAACCTGGAGTCTCAGGGAATATATATATATATATATAATACAATTATTCAGAAAAATACTTCCAAAACATCTGGTTGAGGACCCTGGGATGGAGCCAAAAAAAAAATAATTACTGCAGTACGTGTAGCACATAGTAGCAAGTGATGGTCTAACAGTGTCTTAAACAGGGATGATTAAACAGAAGCTGAGCCTAGTTGCTGTATACAGTGCAGCATTGCTTGAACAAATGAACATCAGAAGGAAATCATATCTCAAATGTCAGAAATATACAACATAACACGTAGGGCTCATTCACACTAGTAGGTGTGGTAAAACCATGGCTACAGGGTGTACATATGCTGCAGCCATAGCCATGATGCTTGCTTCGTGGCTGCGGCAGGAATTATATCCCCTGATGCATTGGTGGGCACTAGTATACAGGATATATGACCTATTCAAGTGAATGGGGAGGCTCTGCAAAGCACTACTTTTTCAAATCATACCACACTGCAGTACCATGTGGTATGGTGGCCGCAAACACGCTGCCATTAACAATTAATGGCACCTGCTTGCGTCACACAAGAGCAGTATGGTTGCATGCAGTGTGGGAAATTCACAGGGAATGCCCCTTTCCTGCACTGTTCCAGTGTGAATAAAACTTTAGGGAGAGAGCTTTGTAAGAGGAAAGGATCACTATGGTATATGGAAGGCAAGAAGGAAGGATCACTATGGAATATGGAAGAAAGGACGGAAGGATAACTATGGTACATGGAAGGCAGGAAGAAAGGATTACTATGGTACGTGGAAGAAAGGAAGTATCACAATAATACATGGAAGGCAGGAAGGATCATTATGGTACATGAAAGGCAGGACGAAAGGATCACTATGGTACACGGAAGAAAGGAAGGATAGATCACTATGGTACATGGAAGGCAGGAAGGATCACTATGGTATATAGAAGAAAGGAAGGAAGGATCACTATACTTCATGGAAGAAAGGAAGGAAGGATCACTATGGCATATGGAAGACAGGAAGGATCACTATGACACGTGGAAGGCAGGAAGGATCACTATAGCACATGGAAGGCAGAAAGCATCACTATGGTATATGGAACGCAGGAAAGATCACTATGACACATGGAAGGCAAGAATGATCACTATGACACATGGAAGGCAGGAAGGATCACTATGGTACATGAAGGAAGGATCACTATGCCACATGGAAGGTAGGAAGGATCACTAGGATACATGGAAGGCAGGGAACAAGGATCACTATGGCACATGGAGGGCAGGACGGATCACTGTGGCACATGGAAGGCAGGGAGGAAGGATCACTATGGCACATGAAAGACAGGAAGGCAGGATCACTATGACACATGAAAGACAGGAAGGTAGGTTCACTATGGAACATGGAAGGCAGTGACACTATGGCACATGAAAGGCAGGAATACTATGGAACATGGAAGGCAGGAACACTATGACACATGGAAGGAAGAGAGAGAGGGGAGATTTCACTTACCCGAGGCTCATGCAGAGTGTGAACTTCTTTAAAGTTCACACCTACATAACCTCCGGGGGTTGTGGGCGGGCACAGGGGGACATGGGGTGGAGGTGGAGGAGAACTAGCCTCTCTCCTCCTCTGTTTGTACTGGAAGAGTTTATACAGAGCACTACTTTAACTTTCTTGATTGAGGCTCATTTTATTCTGATAAGTTGCACTGAGGTGATGTGTAGTCTTGCTGTGTAGAGGTTTGGAGGTTCATTGGGACTTACATATTTTCTCCTTTTGCTGCACCCTGGGAAAATCACCAATCTTTTACCTTGGCTCTTCACTGGGATTTTTTTGTATTAGATTTTTATTGATGTTACCAGACAATTTGAATATTGTCACATAAATAGTGTGTTCACTATATGCATTTACATACTGTGTATCTGTGTATTATACATAGTACTGTGTATCAGAGTATAGCGCTAGCTGCTGTGTACTATTTATGCTTTTGGGACCCTAGTGCGGTTTTCTGCTTATTTTTCAACTATCTCATATAGCCTCAAGATTTTACATAAAACTGGGTCCTCCAAAAAAGGAAAAAGAAACTGAATGTATTAGACTTCTAGACAAAAATTATATTTATCAGAATAAACAACATCAATAAAATATAAAAAAGGAAAAAAAGGAACAGACAAAACATCTACAGTATACAAAAAGGAAAAAAGAAAAGGAAGAAACAGAAATATCTCCATCTTGGAATCATTCTATTATTTTTTTTTTTCATTCAGTAACCCAGTTCTAAACTCCTGAGAAAAATTTAAAGAGAGCCACGGGGTTCATGTATTTAAAAACTGTTCTGTTTTATAATTTCCCTGCTACAGCAGACATTTAAGATCACAAATAGCATTTAATTCAACCACCCATTCCGCCACTGATGGTATCATGGAATTACAGCTCTTGCAGCCGAAGGGAAATGTCTATACACATCTTTTTTAAACTGATTTGACAGGGACCAGAATGATAGTAATACAACTTTGGTCCCCATTAACCTGTAGTAAAAATGAACGATCCTAGCCAAAAATGTTTAATAGGAGGACATTCACACCAAATATGTGTCATAGTCCCCTTGAATCTATGGCAACACCAACAGGTGGGAGAGATATGATTCAGAGTTTCTGGACATTTATACCATTTGTAATCAACTTAAATTTCTTCTCTTGTGCTTTTTAGCTAAAGAGAGTCTGAGTTAAAATGAAACATTTATTCCATTCTTCTGGGGTAATGTTAATAATAAGTTCTTTTTTCCAGGTAACCATAAATGATGGAAGAAAGGTGTATGACTGAGATTGTAAGTTTGAGTGAATGACAGATATTACGTCAGTAGATAAAGTATCTTGAATAAAAAGGGATTCTAGTGGGGCAGGTTGTGTCTGGATCTATAGAACATTTGGAATAGATTGCAGAAATTAGTTGACGCCTCTGACGCCAATCACCCACAGCTCTGGGTTCTAATCAACCTGTTTGCATAGAAATAAGGCTATGCTTATCTTGTATCACCGTAGCTATTCTATGGTGGGTACTCTCGAGCCATGGGCCAAAGGCGAGTGTTCGTTCAGCAGGGGGACATGACGGATTATTAAAAAGAGGTGTCATAGGACCTATATATTGAGAAACCTGAATTGTATCGATAATTCAAACCCAAGTAGGAAGAGTTTGTTTTGTTAGCTCTGGGAATGTTTTAGGATCCTTCCTAAACCCAAGGTAGAGCCCGTAGATCCGATAATGGCATTGCTCTTTCCAGCTGAACCCATAATCTTGTATGTAAATAATGAAATCAGTCTACTACTCTTGCAATTATCAATAAGTAATAATAAAATGTCATGCATGCCCCGTACACATGATCGGAAATTCCGCCAGTAAAAGTCCGATGTGAGCTTTTGGTCAGAAATTCCGACCATGTGTATGCTCCATCGGATTTTTGCTGGTGGAATTCCCACCAGCAAAATATTGAGAGCAGGTTCTCTATTTTTCAGTCGGAAAAAGTTTTGATCGGGAAGTTTCCTATGCATGCTCGGAAACAATTTGATGCATGCTCAGAAGCATTGAACTTAATTTTCTCGGCTCGTCATAGTGTTGTACGTCACCGCGTTCTTGACGGTCGAAAGTTCAGAGAACTTCTGTGTGACCCTGTGTATGCAAGCCAAGCTTGAGCGGAATTCCGTCAGAAAAAGCATCCAAGATTTTTCCCGACGGAAATTGCGCTCGTGTGTATGGGGCATGAGAGTACATATGTCCAGGCTATAGTACCAACAGTGAACTTTGTTAACTTTAAGGGCTCTTTACACGGGGCGGATCCGTAATGATCCGCCCCGTAAAGATCCGCTGCTCAGCAGGGATCGCTCCGCTGATCCCCGCTGAGCCGGCGGATGACAGGGCGGTCCCTGCACACTGTGCAGGGACCGCCCTGTCAGGTCTTCGCTCTCCTCTATGGGGGATCGGATGAACATGGACCGTCTGTCCGTGTTAATCCGATCCGCTCTGCAGACGGATGGAAAAATAGGGTTTTCCTCCGTCTGCAGAATCGGACCATAGCGGAGATGGACAATATCGGGTCTCAGCGGATGTTCATCCGCTGACACCCACTTTCCCAAAGGGATGCATGTATGTCCGTATTTCATCCGAAAATGGATGGATGAAATACAGACATATGGTCCGCCTGTGTGAAAGGGGCCTTAGCCTTTAAGTAACCATATTCATTGTTTTCTTCTATGCACTGTCCTTGGCGTATTTGGAAAAGAAATATAAAATTACATATTATTTGTTTCTGTTACTGTGGTTTGATCTGCTAAAACAGTTTAAGGTTTAGATTCTTCTTTGTCTTAAATGCTCCCTTTCTTCCTCTTCTGCTCAATTTCCTTTGTTGCTTCTGTGGCTTGTGTTGGCTTAATGTTACACTTGCTGTAAGTAAAAGGCAGCAGCAAATCAGTTTATTGTTCTGTGATCAGCATAAGAATAACAGCAGGGAAGAGAGAACTTGGAGCCTCACTCGGCTTGTGTCTTATTAAAAGAGACAAAGCCTGCCCTGCTGGCAGATCAGCTCAGAGGAGGCTTTGGTGTGCTACTGATGAAGATGTTCCAGAGGTGACACAGAGAACTACCTTTCCAGTTTGGCTGGTGCACCTTGTGGTATTGATGCGCTTTGCTGCAGTTTCAGAAAATTACGTGAGTAGACTGCAGAGTCGATGGCTAAGTTGAAATGTGAAGAGTTTAACAATAACTCAAATCAGTTATAAAAACACCATTTCACTATGCATGTCAGTAGCTCAGTATTCTGGAAATACCAACAACAAAGCTGTGTAGGTATGCAAACTATGTATCCCTGATGGGGGTATTTTGCAGCCCATGCCAGGGAGGTTGTGTAGTACTTATGGGGCGACTGAAATTCTGCAGAACAGTATCCTTGGAAAGCACCAATCTAGACTGCATTATCTGTAAAGGAAACACATTCAGCGTTGCGTACTCTGGTCCTTGATCACAGAGGAAAGAATGAAGAGTATGGACACAGTAATATCTGTAAATGTTTCAGAAATAAACACTTTTGTCCCACTTTTTCTTATTTAGACATTAATCTCTGTAAACTTGGATTATTACTGTAATTTTGAGACATTTCACCAATAAAAACAAAAACCTGACAGTCTTATGCCCCGTACACACGGTTGGATTTTCCGACGGAAAATGTCCTATCGGACCATGTTGTCGGAAATTCCGATTGTGTGTGGGCTCCATCTGACTTTTTTGTCGGAAAAAAGTTTGAGATCCTGCTCTCAAATTTTCCGACAACAAAGTCCTATCGGACTTTTTCCGATCGCGTGTAGCGAATTACGACGGACAAAGTGCCACGCATGCTCAGATCACATTACAAGACCAAAGCTATTGGCCTCTACGTAGTCCCGTCGTACGCAACGAACGTCACCACGTTCAGGATGATCGGATTTTCCGACAACTTTGTCCGAACGTGTATATGCAACACCAGTGTGGTCAGACGGATTTTTGACGGATTTTGTGGTCAGAATTTCCGACCGTGTGTACGGGGCATTAGTCTGAGTTCCACTCGAAGAGTGGAGGGATTCCTTCACTTTTTTTCTGGTTAAAAGGTTTCCAATATATAGAGTAGGCACATCACATCCAAAGAATTCTTTTGCAATAAGGCTGTAATCAACATATACAGAAGCACAATTATCCAAGTAAGTCATATCATATCAAGCATAATACAGCAGTGTGTTTATTTTATAGCTAGCATTGTTGTTGTACCATCACCATTAACTTTATCAGAGCTTTGATAGACTAGCTAACTATAGGAATAGACAAGTTAATACATATTTATAATAAATAGGAGGAATCCAAAACCACCCCATATTTATTTCAGCTGCTATATGAGTAAGTGGTGTTTACTTTACCTACTGTATGTACATGCATGTATTCCTTTGGATATAGATTGGAATTAAAGGCATAGCAAGTTTGCAATATTATGCTTGAAGTGGTTGTAAAGGTGGAAGATTTTTTTTTTAAGCATTCTCTGCATTAAGGTAAAAAACCTTCTGTGCACAGGATCCCCCTCAGCTCCCCCTTATACGTACCAGAGCCTGATCTTGATCCTGCACTGTGCCCAAGACGAGTGGCTCGCTCTGCTTTCTCTCGCCTCACTGGACATAAAGGCAGCAGCTGGAGCCATTGGCCCCTGCTGCTGTCAATCACAGTCTGTGAGGGGAGAGCGGGGGAGGGGCCAAACACAGCAGAAGGAAGGAGCCTGGACCACCGGCGAGGGACCCCAGAAGAGGAGGATCAGGGCTGCTCTATGCAAAACCGCTACATAGAGCAGATAAGTATGACATGTTTGTTATTTATTTTTTAATGACGTTTACCATCACTTTGATGTGTTATGATATATTTGGATACTTGAACCTATTGTACTATAGTGATTCTATAAGGTCCCTTTCACACTGACAGACCAATCGTCCAGTTTTTCACACCATCCATAGCTATCTATGGAGCGGTGGATGTCAGCGGACATGTGTCATCCGATCTGAACCTGTCCACCTGTCCGCTGAAAACAGTCCAGCAGATCAGATGACAGTCAGATAGAAACAGACAGGCAGTCTGTTTCTATCTGACCGCCCCATAGAGGACAGCAGGCTGTGTCCGTGTCCCTTCGGCATAGCGAAGCAGACATGGACCTCTCATCTTCCTGCTCAGCGAGGATCAGTGGAGAGATCCCCCGCTGAGCAGGCAGATTCTCTTGATGGATTCGGCCTCGTTCCACTCAGAACAGGCCTTTGCCATGGTCAACCACAGAAGTTGAGTGCACGTGCTCAGCGTCATATCCAAAGGTTGTTTTTGAAGTTTCTGTATGAGTTCTGCCAGCATTGCTGCAGAGCATGAAGGGATGGGGGGTCAGCCTGTCAGTGCTCAGACGATGGTCTGCATGGCTGTCGTCCCAGAAGGAAGCCTCTTCTAAAGATGATGCACAAGAAAGCCTGCAAACATTTTGCTGAAGACAAGCAGACTAAAGACATGGTTTACTGGAACCATGTCCTGTGGTCTGGTGATGAGACCAAGATAAACGGATTTGGTTCAGATGGTGTCAAGCGTGTGTGGTGGCAACCAGGTGAGGAGCACAGTCAAGCATGGTGGTGGGAGTGTCATGGTTTGGGGCTGCATGAGTGCTGCCGGCACTGGGAAGCTACAGTTCATTGAGGGAACCATGAATGCCAACATGTACTGTAACATACTGAAGCAGAGCATGATCCCCTCCCTTCGAAGACTGGGCCGCAGGGCAGTATTCCAACATGATAACGGCCCCAACCACACCTCCAAGATGACCACTGCCTTGCTAAAGAAGCTGAGGGTAAATGGTGATGGACTGGCCAAGCATGTCTCCAGACCTAAACCCTATTGAGCATCTGTGGGGCATTCTCAAACGGAAGGTTGAGAAGCGCAAGGTCTCTAACATCCACCAGCTCCATTATGTCATCATGGAGGAGTGGAAGAGGACTCCAGTGGCAACATGTGAAGCTCTGGTGAACTCCATGCCCAAGAGGGTTAAGACAGTGCTGGAAAATAATGGTGGCCACACAAAATATGGACACTGTGGGCCCAATTTGGACATTTTCACTTAGGGGTGTACTCACTTTTGTTGCCAGCGGTTTAGACATTAATGACTCTGTTTTGAGATATATTGAGGGGACAGCAAATTTACACTGTTATACAAGCTGTACACTCACTACTTTACATTGTAGCAAAGTGTCATTTCTTCAGTGTGTCACATGAAAAGATATAATAAACTATTTACAAAAATGTGAGGGGTGTACTCATTTTGTGAGATACTGTACAAGGTATGTTACAAAATTCTCACCACTGTACCCTGCATGCTGTGCCATACATTTCATACTCTTGGTCACTGAACTCTGTACACTTTACTGGCCCCTAGCTAAATTCCCTGGTCTTCCCCAAGCAACCCCCCCCCCCCCACCTTCCCTCAAGTATCCCCCTCAAAGTAACCATCAAATTCTCACCTCTGCACACCTATTTTCTTACCTCTGTGCCCTCCATCTACAGCTTGCCTCTGCAACCCTTATTCACAGCTCACATTTTTTCCCCCTGTCCACAGCTCAACTCTACACCCCATCCACATTTAACCTCAGCTCCCCTCATCCACAACTCACTTTTGCCCCCTTGTAAAAATCTCACCTCTGCACAAATCTCCCCCTTTCCCAGTTCTCCTCTCTGCTAACCCCCCCCCCAGCTCTCCTCTCTGCACAAATTACCCCCCCCCCACCTCTCCTCTCTGCTAAAATCCCCCCACCTCTCCTCTCTGCTAAAATCCCACCCAGCGCTCTTCTCTGCTAAAGTCCCCCCACCTCTCCTCTCTGCTAAAACCCCCCTCCTCTCTGCTAAACCCCCCCCCCCCCCAGCTCTCCTCTCTGCTAAATTCCCCCACTCCAAGTCTCTCTGCTAAAATCCCCCCTCCTTACTGCTAAAATCCCACAAGCTCTCCTCTCTGCTAAAGTACCCCCCACCTCTCCTCTCTGCTAAAATCATCCCCAAATCTCTTCTTTGCTAACATTGCCCCCCTGCTAAAATTTTCGTCCAGGTCTCCTCTTTGCACAAATTCTCCCCAAGTTCTCTTTATTGCACAGATCTGCCCCCGTCCCCTTTCCCTGTTCTCCTCTGTACAAATCCCCCCCCCCCCCTAGCTCTCTTAATTGCACAGTTCTCTATGCCCAAATTCATACCGATTTACAGTATATGGTATGTGTGGCTCTTTTCTTTTAAACTCGGTACAGTACAGTGATGATCGCAGAGCTCCACCTATTAGAACTGTTGGATTAGCGGCATCAGATGGGGATGCAGGCTGCCTCTCGAGTCACCACAAGTAGCTGCAGTACTGGGACCCGACTCACCTGGGCTCGCTAGTACAGAGAAGCCGGTAGAGGAAGTGGGTTGTGCAGAAGAGACTTCCTCTACCAGCTAATGTGTTACATCACGACAGGTTGGAGAAGAGAGGGCTGCCAAAGGTTCCGGACCGGCGTTCCGCCTCGTTCGTGCAGAAAAAAAGCCCTGCCTTTATTGCTAATTATATGGTAAGAAGGTTGTCCCCAGGACAGGAGTTGAGGGGAAATCTCCCAAACAGCCACTCAGACTGAAGTAAAAATGTTAATGTAAGTAGGGAATGTAAGAACCTCAGTCAGTTTTTATTGTTTTCTGTTTGCCTGTTTCAAATTGTGCCATACTTCCTGTCTGGTAAAAGGTTGTCTCCACAAAAAAAAGTGAGAGGGAAATCCCTCTAACCAAGCCCTGGATAGCAGTAAAACCTGTAAAATAAAGTAAAAATGTAAGCAATTATACTGCAAAGAATTTGCAGCAGATGCTTTGATCTAGGTAAATACAGTATATGCTACAGACAGATAAATACTCAATAACAGAAGCCATAGGTAAAGCTCTCTTCCAGGCCTGTAAGTTATTACTCAGAAACTGGAACGATGCAGAACCACCCTCGCTGAAGGAGTGGGTTGCCCAAATGGGAGATATGCTGTGACTGGAGAAATATATTTTTCAGCGCAGAGGATGCCAAATTTGATAAATTGTGGTCCCTGTGGCTTGATACCCCAGGACTCTCTCCTGTAGATTTAATTCTGGACAGCCTACTAATTTGATGTACCATTGGTTGTTGATAGTGCTGGTGTCATGACTGAATATATGTTATTAGGATGGAATTAGATAGTGTTGTAGATATTATGTGAAAAAGTGACAAAAAGGGGCGCTAGTGTAGCATATATCTTATAAGTGTACTTGATAATTTGTCTATACCACAGTAATATAAATGATAAATATTATTGGCATAAAATTATAATAAATCAGTGCATGCCTCTTGGGCCAATAATTAATTCCACAGAATAATTCACCATCGGTGAAAAAAAGTGCAAGAAAACAGTGACATAGACAATGTTAGCTAATTTAATAGTCCAAATAACACGATTAAATGTCTTACCAGATCTCATGTGACTAATTGGATTAGAAATTAGTCAAAATACGCTTTTGCAGGTTTGTGCCTGCTGACATAAAGGATGACATGGACCAATAACAGCAAGATCTCCTCAAATGGGGCTCAGATGGGGCATATGGAAAGAGCAAAGAAACATCTCCATAGTGTAACTTGTTTATTTAAAACAGGGGTGCCCAACCTTTTGAAGAGCGAGGGCCACTCAAGCGACTTGGTAACCGGTCGCGGGCCACAATGAGCGGAGCGGGTGGATGGCATGTCCGTGTCTGCTCTGCATATGCAGAGCAGACACTGACACAGACCACTATACTTTTTAGCGGATCATATTGGAGGTAGGACACAAGTCGTGGTTTATGTCTGCCACTTCTTAGAGGTGAATGGAGGGTCCAATTGGTCGGACTGTCGGACTGACAGGGGCCCAAGGCTGCTTTCACACTGATGCACTGCGGTTTACCTGCACCGCGGGTGCAACGCAGTGTACCTTTGTCTTTTCTGCACTTTGCAATAGACTTGTATTATATTCTGCAGGTTTGGTGCACTTTCAGAAAGTTCACCAAACTCGCAGGTAATAACAGAAGTCTATGGCTCAGTGCAGGTAAACTGCTCTGTACCTGCGGATCAGTTTTAAAGTAGCCCAGTAACCACTGCAGAAAAGATATGCCTAGATATACACTGATTTTGGTAATAAACTGACCCTTAATAACAGTATTCTATTCCATCCCAGAGCAGGAGGTCGCGGGCCACATCAGAGGGCTCCGCGGGCCACATCTGGCCCCCGGGCCACTGGTTGGGCACCCCTGATTTAAAATAACATAATAAACCGGTTTCCCTGGTTGTTGGCGCCACGAAGTGGAGCGCACGCTGGAACAGCAGAACACAGTGAGCGATTCGTTCCTGGATAAAATAAACAAGCGAACAGCCCCATTCTATATGCTTGTATGTGACATAACATAAATCACATACATCCCATACATCACATACTAGCACGTGGGCTGGATGCGAGAGGTGAATCAGCAGGATGAGTGTGCCAGGACAGGTAGATGTGTCTAATCTCTGCTTCCTTTCACCACTCTGCATATCGCGCATATCATAGATGAGAAGAGGGTACAGCAGTGGGGAAAATGAGCAGGAGGGGTTCAGAGGTGGGACAGATGAGCAGAAGGGTACAGCGGCGGGGCAGATGTGCAGGGAGGTACAGTGGTGGAAGAGATGAGAAGGTGGTTCAGCAGTGGGACAGAAGAGCAGGGGGATACAGTGTTGGGGCAGATGAGCAGGGGGGTTCAGTGTTGGGCCAGGTGAGCAGGGGGGGGGGGTTCGGTGTTGGGCCAGATGAGCAGGGGGTTCAGTGTTGGGCCAGGTGAGCAGGGGGGGGTTCGGTGTTGGGCCAGATGAGCAGGGGGTTCAGTGTTGGGTCAGATGAGAAGGGGTTCAGTGGTGACACAGAAAAGCAGGGGGTAGAGCAGTGGGGCAGATGTGAAAGGAGGTGTATTGGTGGGACAGATGAGAAGGGGGTTACAGTGGTGGGGCAGGAGAGCAGGGGGAACAGAGGTGGGGCAGAAGAGCAGGGGGGGTACAGAGGTGAGACAGATGTGCAGGAGATACATTGGTGGGGCAGATGAGAAAGTGGGTTACAGTGGTGGGGCATATGAGCAGATGGGTTCAGTGTTAGGACAGATGAGAAGGTGAGAAAGAAGGTGTGAGAGTGTAGGATGTGTAGGATGTTAATTTCACATTTACTTTATAAAAAATCCTTTTTGTGATTGAGAGTGTGAAGTTTACATTTTTTATAAAATCGTCACGCTCAGTTTCTTTGAAAACATTTTTCGGCACACTGTGCTCAAAAGGTTGCCTACCCCTGGTCTGGAACATGTACTGTTCTGTGATGTAAAAAATACTCTGATTCCTCCTGTATAGAATTGTATTGTAACTGTACTGTCTGCCTTCACATTGTATAGCGTTGCGCAAACTGTTGGCCCACTGATAGGAAATGAATGGATCTCAAGGGAGCGGTGGTGGGTCTATCAACTTAAACTATTTATAAACTGTCTTCTGAATTTTTATCAGAGATAATTAAAAGAATGTGCTAACAGGGAAAGCCATGATATCTAAGTATTATACCTCCAAATAAGATAAGATTTATTCCGCTCCATTCATTAAAGCAGATCACATACTGTATTTAGGTGATCTGACACATTTTTCCCAAATATCACATGCAATGCTGAGAATGTCAATTCACTTTTTCCTTTATGCAATATTTACCTCAAAAAGCAGGAATGCTTGGTAAATACTGCAATACACGACGTTAAAGTTAATTCACTAAAATAAATAAATAAATGAATGCATTCAATAAATAGTGGTCCAAACATGCTGAATGTGTTTAATTTTAGCTGGCAGCAGACGGCCACCACGTCCTTAACAACCATGACCTGTCTGCTGTCAGCGAGGTTTCCTGCTGACAGCAGAATGTGAACAAAAGTCCTGGATTAAATTTCTTTTAAAAAAAAAAACTGCGTGGGGGTTTTAAAAAAATCGCTAGCTATCGCTACTAAACCACATCCCTTCATAAGATAGCTCATGTGGTATTTTAATAGCATTTTTTGTGAAATGCAAAAACATTTTTTTAAAAAGCTAAGCGGTATTTTACTGCGGATCTTAAAGTGGTAGATACCGCTTTGTGAATGGAGCCCATTGTCATCAGTCACAGTCATCACTGCAGGTTATTTACCACACTAACATAATGATAACAAAGGAATAATTCCCTCCACCATGCATAATTAAAACCAACTCTGTCTGCTGCGGACAACACTATCCTGATATTTTAAGAAAAAAAAGTTGCTGTTCATCGGAGGATATGATAGCACATTCTGCTACAGGCTTTTGTCTAATAATTACCTACATTTTCCTATTCCCTGGAGCCTGAGCGGGATTTATCCATCGCCAGCATCAATGAATATTTAACAAGTCCAGAAAAACTAGTCTGAATTGATGATGGAGAAATATGAGGCAGCCTGGATGCTATTAATATGGCTCGTTAGATGTGGCGGCTTTGATTCGCTCTTATTGTAGAGTTATGTACTGGAAACAGATGTGGGATATCATATCACACAGCTGTCCTGTGCACTTCAAGTCGTTCCTCTTATCACTTTTGTGCTAGCCTCAGACGTATAAACATTTTTATTCAGATTTCTTAGTATGATCTTTTTGATCAAAATCCTGATAGAAAAATCAAGACGAAAAATATATTAATACTCCTCTATAATCAAGATTTTATAGATTTTTTACTGTATTGGAAATGTTAAGTGAACCCTCAAAGTTGGGACACAGACTCTAGTAATGGCGTCCAGTCTAAAGAGAAAGCTAGTGACTGAGGTGGGAGACAGTGGCCCTGCTCGGGGAGAGTACGGGTGCACTTTTTGTCCCTTACCTCACTGTGGGGTACTCATATTGGGACCTGCTGTGGTGCAGTCACAGCTTAAGGACCTGGCCTGGGTATTCACGAGAGCAAGGCCTTGCATTAATAATGAAGTGGTAGCTTCCTGTGGTGTGAGCCTTTATGGTGACGAGAATCTATACTGTAGATTAACGATATGGGTCAAGTGTTTGAGTCCTGGGTGGGACACGCGTGATTGGCGATCTATGGGGCATGTTCTGCAGCCCCATTTTAGTTAGAAACCAAAGTGTGGAAAACGACTTTAATAGCTTGCGGTTTCTAACCTGCCTTCTAAGGGTCAAACTTCCTGTTTCGGTAGCCCAGCCCCCAGGTAAGTCTGTGTAAATCTCAGGATTGGATGAACTGAAATACAATACTTTTGGTAGATAAAACAGCTCTTATATACTTTACAGTATATGTATTTCATTTGTGCATTTAGCTGTTTGCCCAGAGTAAAGCTTTTATATGGTGTCTAGCTTGGAGTTTTGCTTTAACAGATTATCATTTCTGACTGAAAATATGCACTCTTTGCTTTTTCATACATTCTTGATTCTGCGTTACTGGAATTTCTGTGCTTATTTTTGAGCTTAGATACTTTTATCCTGTTTACAATTGAATATCTCATTAATACATTCAGAGACAGATCAGAGGCAGAGGGATGCTGAGTCGGGACACATCGCTGATGTCAGATGAAACAGCTGTGATGATCTCTTCCTTCTTAACAAATGCATCAGAAATTTGTGCCATCTAACAGATCGGAGTTTACACAAAAGCTTTTTGTGATAGAAAACACCAGAGAAACTTTTCTGTCCTGCTGCTAAATTATAAAACACAGGCTCTGTATTTTCACTTGACATCATTATACTGCTAACTTTCTTTGCCATTGCTCTGAATAATCATGTGACATTACCATATTGCCAGTGTTCATTATGTGGATTTGGGGTAATTATCACATGACATCACACAGACAGCTTTCACTATAGTGGCCTACATATAACGTCATCTCACTGATGGCTTACACTGCAAATACTCATTGTGGCCCCTACTTCCCAAAACACCAGCCTCATACTGAAGGTAGACATGTGCAATTCGTTTAGTTTTTTTTCGTTTTTCGTTTTTTTTTCGTTATTTTCGTTCATTCGCTTTCGTACGAATGACCGAATCATTCGAATCGTACGAATCCGAATAACGAATCGTAACGAATTGTTCGAATCGTACGAATCTGATTAACGAATCGTTCGAATCGTACGAATCCGATTAACGAATCATTCGAATCGAACGAATCCGAAAAACAACAAAAATCCAAAAAAAACTAATTAGAAACAACGAATGTACTAATGAAGAAAATCCGAAAAACGAAAACGAACGAAAAAATTCGTACATTCGTAACTTTTTTTTTTTTTTAATTGGTAATTTTCCGTGTCCCTTACAATGGTGCTGCTAAACGTGCTTCGAATGGATTGAGCAAAAAATTCGTACATTCGTAACTTTTTTTTCGATTCGTAACTCTTTTTTCGATTCGTAACTTTTTTTTTTTTCGATTTGTAATTTTCCGTGTCTCTATTGAACCAAAAAATTCGTACATTCGTAACTTTTTTTTTTCGATTCGTAACTTTTTTTTTCGATTCGTAACTTTTTTTTCAATTCGTAACTTTTTTTTTTTTTCGATTTGTAATTTTCCGTGGCTCTATTGAACCAAAAAATTCGTACATTCGTAACTTTTTTTTCGATTCGTAACTTTTTTTTTTTCGATTCGTAACTTTTTTTTCAATTCGTAACTTTTTTTTTTTTTTTTTTGATTTGTAATTTTCCGTGTCTCTATTGAACAAAAAAATTCTTACATTCGTAACTTTTTTTTCGATTCGTAACTTTTTTTTTTTCGATTCGTAACTTTTTTTTTTCGATTCGTAAGTTATTAAAATGTAATAATAGCATACACATTACATCAAATTATGAATTATGCTCCGATTACGAATCTACGAATGTTACGAATGTACGAATAAATACGAATGCGTCCGAAAATTAAACTAACGAAAAAACGAATCAACGAAAAAATAACTCTTACGAATGTACGAATCGTTACGAATACGAACACCGACGACTTATGAATGTACGAATCGTTACGAATCCGAACAACGACGACTTACGAATGTACGAATCGTTACGAATCGACGGAAATGAAAAAAACTAAACGAAAAAAAAAACAAATTTTTTTGTTGTGCACATGTCTAACTGAAGGCCATCAGGCTCTCCCACACTTTTAGTGGCTCAAGACAATGTGCAGAAATTGGTATCTGTGCTGGGGTCTGAATAGTCACAAATCATCATGCTGCCAGCATCACACTGGCTGTTAATGATCATGTGACATTATACTGCCAGCCTTTACTACATTGGCTCTAGTGGATCTTTTGTCATAATCACCATGTATGCTTTTGTTACCTGGATTGTAGCTGATAACTGCTGTGGAACTTCTCTGTCTGTTGCTGCTGTATTATCCTTCTTCAGTGTGGACAGGGTTTAACTGAATATGTATTAATGCAGAAGTGAAGCAGCCATTTGATCGTCTATGGATTGTCTCCAGTGATGCAGGGGGCAGCCATCTTGGTTGAGTCTGAGTCAGTACTGGAGCTGACTGGTTGATGTGACAAAGCAAGGAGAAATGGGTCATCAGCCTGGTGCGGAAAAGGGAGAGAACTGTCTTGAAACAAGCAGATGTGTGGGAAAAAGACTGGACTGCTGCTGCTGGCTGAACAGAACTCTGCCATAGCTGACCACAGTTGGGAGGAACAAAGAATCTACTCATCTTGCCTCAGAGATTGGAAACCTTCTCTGTGAGAGGGTGTGATATGTGACTTGGACACCTTTTGAGATTGTACTGGAGATTGTTACAGTACTGTACTGGAAAGCACCTCTACGGCTTGTGAGGAAGGAAAGGAAGGACTGTCTCAGCAAGACCGAAAGAGATATATCACAGCAATCCCTATTCCTCTATGATGACTTGAACTGAACTTGAGCATGTGTCCAGAGACCCAGAGGAAGGCACCATGGGTCTGGTAAGAGATTGACATTGCACACGTTAATCTGCAAACTGTTGTGCTTTCTTTAAGGGCCCAAACTTTGCTGGGTAACAGTTTTCTTTTAGTTTTTTTCACCAATCACTGGCCAGTGGGATAAAACTGGGACTGATATAGGAAGCTGGTTCTGTCTTTATATGCTGTTGCTAGGTAAATGCAGTTCAGTTCTGACATACCTGTGTTGGTAAGTGCTGGGTGAGCGAGGTGTGTCCTGTTCAGGTGTACAGAGTAATCTCTAAACAATTCAGCAGTTTCTCTGGGGGGTAGTGCTACACTTTCATTACATTAACTTTTGTGAAAGAGACCATGGACTAGGATACAGTACCTAGGATGTTACCTTACACTTAGGCCGGGTTCAGACTGCTGCGGTGCGGGAGATCGCATATGATTCGCACCGCACTGCAGTTCAAATCATATGCGATCTCTGTGCGATGCAAATTCAGCCATACAGATAGTATGGCTGAATTCGCATCGCATTCGGCCCAAAATCGGACAGGACCCTTTTTTTCGCTCCGCAGCAGAATCGGATTGCATGGTGTTCTCACCATGCGATCCGATTCCTGTCCGAGTTTGCAGATCGCACTGCGATATGCGAGCTGCTATGGGGGTGTCATTAACATTTCATTGACACCCCCAGCAGCTCGCATAGGGCAGTGTGAACTGCCGGCGGGAGACATGCGGTGCGGGAACTCGCAGTGTATTCGCAGCGTTCCCGCACCGCAGCAGTGTGAACCCAGCCTTACTGTTGTTTTTTTTATCCACAGTTGTAGCTTTGCTGGTAATCTTTGGCCCCATAAAAGCAGCTACAGTTCAGGTCTATGAATCTGTAAGAACAGTCAGTCTTTTTTCTTAAACTCCCATGAATCTTTCTCTTTCTCAACAGTGTAGAGCATCCACATGTTCCTTAATCTGTAAGCAGTGAATCGTTCTTGCCATTCTAGCGGCCTCCTCTACCCAGCCCTCCGTGGGCATTTCTCAGCACAGGAGATCCCTTTCAGGATGGTCCTTCCAGTCAGACATATTCATGCAAATTTCCCTCTGGACAGCAGGGTAATTGAAATCCAACAGAGCTTTTACTTTCTGTCCAGAGGAGAAAAAAACACTCTGGAAGGTTTCTCCAATCATGTATCATCTTCCATTAGCTCACACCAGTGAACAAACTCCTCAGTGATTGGCCGAAGAGGATACATTTTCATAACTAAGGTATTAGTTCTTCCCACTTTAACTGGAACCTCCTTAACAATAGCAGGCAGACGCAATCATGTATATGACATTGGCTGCCCACGCCCTGCCTTGTCTGCTGAGTTCAATAATTCAATTATTTTTTCTTTTTTGTCTTTATTGAAAGCCGGTGGCGTGCAAAACACACTCAAAAACTCACCCGGGGTATAAAAAATGTGCACAACATAAAGAGGTGCGACAAAAAAGTGCAACGGGTACACAAGTCCTCTAAAATCAGAGGACCTAGTCCTGAATCCCCCAGGGCGTTAGGCTCCTGACAGGGACAAGGACATGTAAAACTTGGTCTTCCTGGCCGAAACCAGTCAGACCCCGTTCTCTGGAAGGTCTGCCGAAACAGACCCACCCAAATACTAGGTGGGGCTCCCCCGAAGGGAGACCCCAACCCTGTGAGAGAGGGTGAACTAAGCCAGAAGGCCATGCCCACCCCCTCCCCAGACTTTCAGGACAGGCCCTGGGACCTGTGACCCTACTCATCACATAAGTGCAGTGTACAAAACATAAAAATACAAAAACGTGACACACAAAGGATACAAATTAAATAAAGTGGGGGAGGAATAAGTGGAGAGGAAGAGTGAAAAAGGTGGCCATTGTGCAAGACAATGACCAGGCCCTCCGCCCAGGAATGAAAAATTCCTCTGGTCCTAGCCAAAAGGCCCGGCCCAAGAGGCAGGTGCTAAAAAAGCGTGTTGTTAAAAGAATGATGCAGTGACCTTGGTGCTCACTCACAGTTATTGTACGGCACCCCTGGATTGCCACTCCAGGGGCACATACTCCATTGGCTTTCAAACCCCAACCCTGACCCACAGCCCAGACCACAGCAGCCCCCACTCCGGTCAGGAAGGCAAGGAGTTCAGGAAGCATAGGGAGAGCCAGACCCTCAGCAAGCTCAACCCCGCTCCATCCCTCCTGCCTAATTACATTCAGAGGTACTAAGCGTCCCGCCCTGCATGCAGGTTGGTGCCCAGTGTTCCCTACCGAAAGACTGTCCGGAGCTAGAGCTACCCCAATCTAGGCCAGAAGGCCAGGGACCCGACCCTCTGGGTCAGACCCAAGATGCATCACCCATCCTCACCAGGAGCACCCTTACGGACTGCTCGGACTCAGGCCCCACTGTCACCAGAATGGATGACCAGATGCTGACCCCTGCCGAAGCAGCCCTTCCAGGTGCAATTACACCGTCAGATTTGCGGGGGTCCCCCACTCACTTAGGAGTGACCACGGCGCCTCCTCAGGATGACTGATAAGAACAGATACTACACTTGATCTTAGCCAAAAGAATAATTACATGTCTCCCTGGTCCCCACTGCCTGAAAGGAGGATGAACATACAATAGATGAGGTAAAATGTCTGAACTTGGCTCTTGGTACAGCCGCCATACATCATGGAGACGCAGTGCTTGGCATGTTTTCTCAGAGAGAAAAAATGGGGCACAGGAATTGGGTTTCTCAGAGTAAATGATGCTTCGGATAATCTCTTCGACTGCTGAGCTTTCTTTCCCAAGAGACTGTATAAAAACAGGATATACTGTAGCTTACTGAACTTTATTACCTATCCTTACTATCCGCTCTGTGATTTCAATTTTGATATCTCAAGACTTTCCCCATCGTGGAGCTGAGAACTATAGAAAACAGCAATTCACAGACTGGCTGTAAATCCCTTTCAGTAAACAGTAGTTAAGAATATGGTAATAATGGCGGGTGCAATCTGAGGAAGGTGTATGTTTCATGACAAACAGGCATTGACTGGAATATCCATACATATATTCATATTTTTTATATTGTAAAGCAATACGTAAACTGTTGGCGCTATATAAATCCTGTATAATAATATTAATAATAATAATATTGCACAGGACTGTCCTACAGGATAGAGAATGTTCCTTGTCCAATCAAAGATGATCTCAAACTAGGAATGAGGGATCAGAAGCTGGTGGTCTGTGGTCTGTGGCACAAAGAATAAAGATTATAAGAAAACCAGGATTACAAAGGTTCATTAGTAAATAAAATTATTGGGACTTTGTATGAGACAACAACTGCTACAGAGAGAAAAAAAGGAGGGAAAAGGAGGGGAAAGGGGAATGGTGGGACTTTATATGAAGCACAACACCAAAACCAGATGAATCAATTGGTAGATATTATTAAATATTTAATGGTGCACATGGATGCATGTGGGACAGTTAGTAACATGTAGCAAATAACATAATAATATAATACATACCTAGAAATGTACACCCACATATAAGTGTTGGAAATGCATACATAAAAGTTCCACACAATAAAAATCTCTCCTGCGCTCTGGTGTCTAGTTCCTCAATGCGTGATGTAGCCAGCTTCATACAAAAATGCCTGACGCCTTGCAGCCCTCCTCAGAATAATGGGTATTCATACACTAAAGAAAAAAAGAAAAGAAGGAGGGCACACTGACCTAGTGCATTTCTACTAGTAAAGCTTTATTCAAATATAAAACAGCAAAATATATACTCACACAAACGTGTATTGATAGAAGGCATAAACAATAAAGCAAATCCACTGTTCTGTACACCAACAAGCCAGGACCTGACGTCGAGTGGATCAAACGATACCTCAAGATGGCTGACGCTTTTCGAGGGAGAACCCCTTTCCTCAGAGCCTAAATGGGCAATGGTTTCTCTCCTACAAACACCTATATATATGTGTGGTTATGCTCTTCAAGCCCCACCCCACCCTACATAAATGTTCCTACATAATAAATAGTAAATATTTTTAAAAGTACTAAATGTAGCCCAAACTTGCATATTAACATGATTGATTGCACATATGATAATATAGAATTGATTCAAGATTCTTCAAGGTAGTCGCATGGTAAATGCATGGTAGCTGTGACAATACATCAGTACTCCACCTTCCCATCAGTATGCAGCATGACGTGGGTGGACCCATGTGGTGGGTATTTATTCCACACCCTTGTGGAGCACACACTCATTCGGATCCTTGCACCTTGATGACACTATGCACATCTCTGGACTATGCTTTATACTTCATACCAAGGCCCCAAAGTCGGTTTGGAAAATGTCAAGCACTTTTCTGCAGCAGAGAATGACATTTTCCGAACCAACTTTGAGGCCCCGGCTTATACTCGAGTATATACAGAATATTATTATATTTGCTACATGTTACTGTTCCACATGCATCTATGTGCACCATTAAATATTTAATAATATCTACCGATTGATTCATCTGGTTTTGGTGTTGTGCTTCATATAAAGTCCCACCATTCCCCTTCCCCCTCCTTTTTTCTAGGATTACAATGGTATTGTAGATGTTAGTATCCTGAACCCTGCAGATTATGGAAAGCCAGAAAAAAAGACGTAAAACTTGGTCAAATTTTTATTGCTGTCTACACTATGTTCCTGTAGAGGAGATTTCCTGTCACTTTCTATGTGGTCACAAGGACAGGAAGTGAGCAGTATTTCTCCAACAGAGACACACACATGTTTACAGCTCTCTGAGTTCACGTTGGAGAGATTGCCTATCACTTCCTGTTGCTGAGAGAGGATATAATGGTAAACTTTTCCAACAAGGACACTGTAAGGCCCCTTTCACACCGGGGCGTTTTTCATGCGGTGCAGCGCTAAAAATAGCGCCTGTTCACCGCATGAAAAAATCCTGCCCCTTTAACTCCAGTGTGAAAGCCGGCGGGCTTTCACACTGGAGCGGTGCGCTAGCAGGATGACAAAAAAAGTCCTGCTAGCAGCATCTTTGGAGCGGGATAGGAGCGGTGTGTTCACCGCTCCTATACCGCTCCTTCCCATTGAATAGAATGGCACACCGCGGTGAAACCGTGGCAATACCGCCGCAAAGCGCCGCTACGGCGGCGCTCTGTGGGGGGTGTTTAACCCCTTTTCGGCCGCTCGCGGGGGTTAAAACCGCTTTACCGTCACCGCGGCTCACCGCCCCAGTGTGAAAGGGGCCTAATACAATGTGACATAAATTCCAGGTTCCTACCTCACGCTATAACAAAAAGTTTGAATTGGAGCTGGTGTTTACAGTCTTGCTAGAATTTATGATTACCAAATGATAGAAGGGTTGTTATATATACTTCTAGTGTAGAAAATTCTCCTGCAGGTAACTTCTACTGCTGTTTATGAAAAGAGCCCAGACATTTGGACATGTAGTCAGTGATTAAGGGGGATTGGTCACTCTGAACTGTAATCTTTTGCATCACCAGAGATTACATGAACAAAAGCCTAGGCTCTGTGTTAAAGTGTACCTACAACTAAAACTTCTTTTTAGTTTTGGATGGAGAACTGAAGGATTACAGCCTCTTTCAGGTTTTTATTGCCATCTATTTGTCCTGGTGACCGTTTGTCACCAACACAGAAAGTGATGGCAAATCCAACGTTTTAGTGTCCTGTGAAGGGAGCAGTGCTGGTGCATTGTAATGACGCATCACATGGTTTACTTTTTTATAGACATGTGCAATTCGTTTCGTTTTTTTTCGTTTTTCGTTTTTTTTTCGTTATTTTCGTTCGTTCGTTTTCGTACGAATGAACGAATCATTCGAATCGTACGAATCCGAATAACGAATCGTAACGAATCGTTTGAATCGTACGAATCCGATTAACGAATCATTCGAATCGAACGAATCCGAAAAACAACGAAAATCCGAAAAAAACGAATTAGAATCAACGAATGTACTAATGAAGAAAATCCGAAAAACGAAAACGAACGAAAAAATTCGTACATTCGTAACTTTTTTTTTTGTTGAATTGGTAATTTTCCGTGTCCCTTACAATGGTGCTGCTAAACGTACTTCGAATGGATTGAACAAAAAAATTTGTACAATCGTAACTTTTTTTTCGATTTGTAACTTTTTTTTCGATTCGTAACTTTTTTTTTTTTCGATTCGTAACTTTTTTTTTTTTTTTTTTCGATTTGTAATTTTCCGTGTCTCTATTAAACCCAAAAATTTGTACATTCGTAACTTTTTTTTCGATTCGTAACTTTATTTTTTCCCGATTTGTAACTTTTTTTTCAATTCGTAACTTTTTTTTTTATTTTTTTCGATTTGTAATTTTCCGTGTCTCTATTGAACCAAAAAATTCGTACATTCGTAACTTTATTTTCGATTCGTAACTTTTTTTTTCGATTCGTAACATTTTTTTCAATTAGTAACTTTTTTTTTTTTTTTCGATTTGTAATTTTTCGTGTCTCTATTGAACCAAAAAATTAGTAACTTTTTTTTTCAATTCGTAACTTTTTTTTTCGATTCGTAAATTATTAAAATGTAATAATAGCATACACATTACATCAAATTATGAATTATGCTCAGATTACGAATCTACGAATGTTACGAATAAATACGAATGCGTCCAAAAATTAAACTAACGAAAAAACTAATCAATGAAAAAATAACTCTTACGAATGTACGAATCGTTACGAATACGAACACCGACGACTTACAAATGTACGAATCGTTACGAATCCGAACAACAGCGACTTACGAATGTACGAATCGTTACGAATTGACGGATACTAAAAAAACGAAACGAAAAAAAAACAATTTTTTTTCGAAAAAAAAAAAAAACGAAACGAAAATAAACAAATTTTTTTGTTGTGCACATGTCTACTTTTTTATTTTCAGCTTTATTGAAAAGTCACAAAATAACATTTCATTCATCTTTATGCACCACAGTGCGTTGCAATGCAGTGTATATTTGATTCTTTAATGCACTGTGAAGCATTTTTGATGTGATGCGATGTGCTGCCTTGTCACCTTTGGGTTCATTGTTTGTCAAATAAACAGTAAAGGACACTTATATCAAGATCTAAGATGGCACAAGATTCATTTTGTTCACTTGTCTTTTGAAAGATGTTGTTTTAATGTGTGTTTACTTGGGTCTGTCACCTCACATGTTGCAGATTTGGTACTGTCATACACCATAGGACTTGAACATACAGTAGATGGCTACATTCTTGTTGTTGTCTCTGCTTCATCAGGATGTACATGTGTTGTGTCTTGCTTAGCTTTGTTAAAGTTGCAATTAGTTCTAGAAACTAAATGTATTTTCTAACTAAAGCATCAAAAAGCCTTATGGAGAAGTCAATGCAAACACAATCAACTTACAGGCACAACTCCAAATAAGGTCTTAAGCCTCCTACACACAATCAGACTTTCTGCAGACAAAACCTCTGACTTTTGTCCGAAGGCGTGTGCCTGGATTTTGTCTTGCATACAAAACGGCAAGGAATTGTCAGCCAACAAACACGAACGTAGTGATGTACTACGTGGTTTTTCAGATCGTTAGCCCCACCCTTTGGGCTCCTTCTGCTAATTTCATGTTAGTAGAAGTTTGGTGAGTGTTGATTCGCGCTTTTCATTTCGCGCTTTTCATTTTGTGCTTTTCAGTTCGTTTCTGAGCGGCCGTTCGTCAACCAGACATGTTGCGGAATCGGAGGAGATAATGTGTTATTTATTATTGGCCTTGGAGTTATTGATTTGACCCAAGTCCAGTCCAGGAACAGGAGGAGGATTTCTTGGACCAAAAATTGGTTGCTTTATTAATCGTGACCAATTATGTCATATGCCTTTGCTGCGGGAGCTCCTGGAGAATAATCCAGATGATTTTCAGAATTATCTCCGGATGACAGACCCCTGCTTTCACCAACTCTTGGCATTGTTGACCCCCTATATTAAGAACCAGGACACATGCATGAGGCTTTTATTTAATTTTTTGGTTGAATAATGATTTGATTTGTTACTTTTACTATATTTTTGGATGAATAGAATGCACTTTTTGGTTAAGTTCTATTGGCAGATAGCATGTCTAATTTTATTTGTTTTCTTTTTTTAATGCACAATAAAAAAAGTGTGGAGAATAATAATTGGCTATGTGTTTTACTTCAAATGACAGTTTGGGAGTAGGCAGTTACATTTAAAAAAAATACAATGTAAAATGGACAAGGGACACCAATATAGTTGTATCTTTGATCTTAAAAACTAGGGATAATGGTGTTGTGGTAACTTGGCCAAAAAAAAAAAAGCATAATAATATTATTCTTGATATCACTAGAAACAAAAAAACACCTTTGAAAATTTGTTTGCAATAACTCCATCAGTGATTCAGTATCACCAGCAAAGCAGCTTCTTTATTATCCCATTAGAGAAGAAGAGAATGTGCGTCATTTTGAGATTTCATAATTTGCCACCCACACGAATGTTAATTCTCCATTACCAACGCTAGTTTACAAGACCAACGGCTTCTGGCTCGTCCTTGCTGCTGAGCATGCGTGTTTGTACTTTGGACTTTTGTCTGACGGACTTGTGTACAGACGCTCAGAAAATCCGACAACAGACAATTCTAAAACTTGCCATCCAACATTTGTCTGCGGAAAATCTGACAACAATTGTCCGCCAACAGCCTGTCATCACACATTTCCCTCCGGAAAATCCGATCGTGTTTACGTGGCTTTAGAGGGTCCAGCTGTTGAAGGAACAATATGGTACCCTTCTGCTGGCTCCAGAACCATTCCTCTTTTCCTTTTTCTGCTGTTGTAGTTCTCTTGTCTTTTACGCTACCACAGTATCTTGAGCATTTGAACTAGAATAAAGAAGTGTACAATATGTTTATTTATTTTTTCATTGCAATTTTCTAGCCACTGGATATGCAGCATTCATATGCATCCATGCATTTTGGATTCCACTTGGGTAAATTCATGTAGCTGAGTGCAGCTGATCTCCTTCTCAGCAGGTACATAGGTGCCTCTTCCTCAGCATGATCTGACCAGTAAACCGGAGAAGTTAGCTGGGTGGAAACCTGTTAGAAGACAAATGTGTGCTTTAGCTGTTTGAGATATAAGGGTTGAGTACTTTTGCTCACCAGCAGGCCAAATTTCTTGGCAGGGCCTTGTGTTAGGTAGCACATAGTAGCATATCTGTCATATTCCAGAACTGGAACCTACCTGGAGTGTACAGAAGAACAAGGTATTCAGAGATCAGACACAGCCAAGGTAATGAAGGCTGAAAGCCGACCACCACTGAACAAGACACATCAGTTGAAGTGTAAAGACTGGACCTAGAATTATCTGAAGATTTTTAAAAGGTTTTATGAACTGATGAGATGAAAGTGACTCTTGATGGACCAGATGGATAGGCCTATGGCTGGATCAGTAACGTAACCTACTGCCAGTTTTTAGAAGACACTTTCGTCAAGCAGTGGTATGGGAAAAAATCTTTCAAGTAGACCATGATATTTATGCAGGACAATGCTCCATCATATGCATCAAAGTACTCCAATGTGTGGCTAGCCAGTAAAGACCTTAAAGATGAAAGAATTATGACATGGCCCCCTTCCTCATCTGACCTAAACCCTATTGAGAACTTGTGGCCCTTCTTAACCACTTTCTTACTGGGCACTTAAACACCCTCTCCTGCCCAGACCAATTTTCAGCTTTCAGCACTGACGCACTTTGAATGACAATTGCGCGGCCATACAACACTGTACCCCAAATTACATTTTTAGGATTTTTTTTCACACAAATAAAGCTTTCTTTTGGTGGTATTTAATCACAGCTGGAGTTTTTATTTTTTACTAAACAAAAAAAAGATGGAAAATGTAAAACAAAAAATAAAATCATGTTTCATAGTTTGTTATAAAATTTTGCAAACAGGTAATTTTTCTTTTTCATTGATATGTGCTGATGAGGCGGCGCTGGTGGGCACTGATAGGCACAGATAAGGCAGCACTGATGGGGACAGATAAGGCGCAACTCATGGCCACTGATAAGATGACACTTATGGGCCCTGATGGGTGGTACTGATGGGCACTGGTAGGTGACACTGATAGGCAGCACTGTTGAGGCACTGATTGGTGACAGTGATAGGTGACACTGTGGGTACTGATAGGTGGCACTGTTGGCACTGATGGGTGGCAATGTGGGCACTGGTGGGTGGCACTGTGGGCACTGGTAGATGGCACTGGCAGGTGGCACATGTGGGCACAAATTAGCTGGCAGCAGCTCTCCTTGATCAGGACTGATGTCCCTCTGAGAGCCTCCGGTGAACGGATTTTTTTTTCTCCTCAAGCTATAAGCGCGAGGAGAAAAAATAGCCGATTACCATCTCTGTTTAAATCACATGATCAGCTGTCATTGGCTGACAGCTGATCATGTGCTAAGAGGTCAGGATCGACCCCTTACTCCGATCTGTGATCAGCCAAGTCTCATAGACTTGCTGATCACAGAGCGCCCCACATGCCCTGCAGGGGGCGCACAGGCTGCTCGGGCACGGGAGGAAGTCTATTGACGCCCTTCCAGCAAAGTATGTCCGCGCTGTAGCAGTCATTCGGCTATAGCGCAGATCTGCAGAAGTTAAACGGGAGATTTACGGTGAAGGAAAACAGTACACCTCTCTGAACAGTGTCTGGGAGGCTGTATTTGCTGCTGCACAAAAAGTTTTATTGTCATCAGATCTGACAAGAAACTGACATACTCCATGAATGCAAATCTTATAACTGTCATTGAAAAGAAGGGTGTCTATGTTGGTCACTGCTGATTTTTTTTTATGTCAGAAAATGTTTATTTGTAAATTTTGAGTTGTTTGCTTATTATTCTCACTTTAACAGATGAAAATAAACAAGTGTGATGGAAAAATATTTGTTTTTCATTTAGTTGCCCAATAATTGTGCTCACAGATATTCTCCTAATGCCCCGTACACACGGTCGGATATTCCGATGGAAAAAGTCAGATTGGATTATGTTGTTGGAAAATCCGATCGTCTGTGGGCTCTAGCGGACTTTTTCCGTCAGAATTTCCAACTGAAAAAATTTGAGAGCAGGATCTAAAATTTTCTGACAACAAAATCCGATCTGACTTTTTCCGATTGTGTGTAGAGAACTCCGATGTACAAAGTGCCACGCATGCTCAGAAGAAATTTGGAGACGAAAGCTATTGGCTACTGGCCTCTACGTAGTCCCGTCGGACACTGGCAGTCTCATTGTAAATGCATCCTACATAAAATGTGAGTGCCATATAAAAACAAGAGATATAGAATTGGTCCAAAAATGCATAAACAGTGCAAGTTGTCATGCTTTACTGTACAATGCATGTGTATTTTTCTGTAGTTCCTGCTTTCTGGTCAGTTGCCCAATGCATGCCCCATGTTCAGTACATCATCTGATCCAGGAAATCAAAAAAGGAAGAACTCCGGACAGCCGCACACAGAGAAAATAAAATCAGCTATGAGTAAGCACTAGTTGTGGTGCGAAACGCGTCAGCTCTGTACCCCCCTTTTTTGCCGTGTATGGATTGCAGTGTTTTTTGCTTTTAAATAAACTTTTTGGATTTTATTTTCTCTGTGTGCGGCTGTCCAGAGTTCTTCCTTTTTTGATTTCCAATCATTGTGCTATTAGCCAGCACCTGGGGCTCCCACACAGGAGCAGGAGCATTCGCTTGGGAAGGAGAGTCTTAGAGCGGTGGTTGTTTGTTTATCATCTGATCCAGGTAGGAGCAGACTAATGTGGAAATAAGGAATGTGCCAGCTTCATCTAGGAGCCAGCTGATAATTTTCTGGATTACAAGAGAGTGAGAGTGGCGAATACTCGGGACTAATGCCAGCTGTCATATTTTTTTAGGTACATTAGTGTCCTGGCTTTGGGATTTATCATCCCTGATCTAATAATTTCTGTATTGTAGACACCTGCACACTCTTATTGTGTGTGATGTTTGAAAGCTCTCTGTGAATATTTTTTTGTCCTATAAACAGCAGCACAGTGGATCTATTCCCTTTAGTGGATATACATTATCTCATATTTGTTGGCATGGTTTTTGCCTCATTATCTGTTCATTACCTGTATTAGAATTCCCAGGCTCTCAGCTAGGGGCAGTATCACGTACCTGGTGGAGACTGGAATGTGAGAGAGGCCTCCCTTGCTCCTCCCACCTACACTCCTGAAGGTGGGAACAGAAAGTGTAAAGGCAATGAGTGGCACCAATGCCAGGTAGCTGGCTGGTGATGTCCCCTCTGAAGGAGGGTAGAGCTGGCAGTCACGGTCCTTGGAGCAGGAAGTAGAAGCAGCTGGGCACCAGAGCGTGGACAGGAGCGAAACCAGAAGAAGAGCAGTAGTCAGCAACAACCGGGCAGCAGGGTACCGAATCAGCAGGCAAAAGCAAGTCCAGAGGGCAGGCCAAGGTCGGGTAACAGCCGGGCAGTGTGGTACAAAGTCAGCAGGCAGATCAAGTCCAATAAACAGGCCGAAGTCAGGATACCAGGTAACAGAGTAAAGGAGCAAGCAGAGGGGAAGTCCAAAGGCGAGTCGGGTCATACACAAACAAACAGGAGTAACGGATCAAGACTTGGTGGGTCAGGAAGAAGCTGAAGATCATCCAGCACTTGTCTGCAGTGACAGAGCAGTTTAAATATGCCACTGGGTGCCAAGTGCTAATTGGTGTGTGCACGCGCGCACGCACGCGCACACGTGCGTGCATGTGTGCGCACATGCACACTCGTTCGCGCACCAATGTGCGCGCGCGCACATATCCGTGCGCGATGAACTGGCATTGCGGGCATTATGTTGGTCCTTTGCTTATGAATATTAGCACGTGTGCAATGTGTACGAGCATGAGCAGGTATCCGCACTGGCCTTTTAGTGCTGGAGGTCCGTTTTACCTTACAGGCAGGTACCCCAAAGCTGAATGTCCACCCAAAAGCTACATTTCAGTAGTCATCCACCAGCTTGTTTTAGGCCTCTTTGTCGCTTCTGATCTTAGAGTTTTGAGTCTTTCTGAAAACTTTTGGGTATTACTTCAGCCTTAACATTCTCCGTAATATTAAATATATATGAAGTATGTTCACCAATGCCAGGAGACTGGCGGACAAGATGGGTGAGCTAAAAAAATACTGTTGTACGAGGAGGATTTAGATTTTGTGGGAATTTCAGAGACTTGGTTCAACAGCTCTCATTAATGGCTGGCAACCATTCAAGGGTATACCCTTTATCGCAGGGATAGAAAGAGGGAGGAGTATGCCTGTATATTAAGAATAATGTATAAGTGAATGTGAGAGATGACATCACTAAGGGAACTAGGGAGGAGGTGGAATCCTTATGGGTAGAGCTCCAAGGGGATGAAGCTAAGGGGAAAATAATACTGGGAGTATGCTATAGGCCCCCTAAACTGATGGAGGAGGGAGAGGGAAACCTCCTATCACAATTTGGATTAGCAGCAAGGATGTGAAGTGTTATCATAATGGGGGATTTTAATTATCCAGGCATAGACTAGGCAGAGGGAACCACGCATTCGTCTAAGGCTCGCCAGTTCCTAAATGTCTTGTAGGACAATTTCATGGGTCAGATGATAGACGCACCAACTAGAAAAAAAGCGTTATTAGATCTACTGATTACCAACAATACAGACCTGATCACGGATGTGGAAATACGGGACAATTTAGGAAACAGTGATCACAGATCAATTGGCTTCAGTATAAATCACACAAATAGGAAACATAAGGGAAATACAAAGACACTGAATTAAAAAAAAAGCCAACTTCCCTAAACTACGAACCTTGCTAGAAGATATAAATTTGGATAAAATCTTAGGAACAAAGAACACGGAGGAGAGATGGGTTCACTTTAAGAACATATTAAATAAGGGCATGAGCCAGTGCATCCCATTGGAAAATACATTTTAAAGAGTGAACAAAAGTCCTGGATGGCTTAACGCCAATGTAAAAATGCATATAAAAGCAAAAGAAAAGGCCTTCAAAAAATACGAGGTTGAGGGATCATCAGCATTCAAACTTTATAAAGAATGCAAAAAGAAATGTAAGGGTGCAATTAGGACACATAGCGGAGGAGAGCAAAAAAAATCCCAAGAAAAATTTTAAGTATGTAAACAGTAAAAAAGGGAAAACAGACCATATTGGCCCTATAAAAAATGAGTAAGGACATTTGGTTACAAAGGATGATGAGATGGCGAAGGTATTAAATATATTCTTCTCCTCAGTCTTCACGAGGGAATCGGGGGGCTTCCAAAAATGCAGTGTTTATCCTCATAAAACATTACAGGAAGCACCCTCATGGTTAACAGAGGACAGAATTAGAATAATGCCTTGTATACACGGTCGGAAATTCAGACGGAAAAGGTCCGATCGGATTATGTTGTCGGAAAATCCGATCATGTGTGGGCTCTATCGGACTTTTTCCGTCGGAAATTCAGACGGAAAAAATTTGAGAGCAGGATCTCAAATTTTCCGACAACAAAATCCGATCTGACTTTTTCCGATCGTGTGTAGGGAATTCCGATGGACAAAGTGCCACGCATGCTCAGATCAAATTATGAGACCAAAGCTATTGGCTACTAGCCTCTACGTAGTTTTGTAGTAGGCAACGAACGTCACCGCGTTCGGAACGATCGGATTTTCGGACAAAATCAGTCCGAAAAAATCGGACGGATTTTGTGGTCGGAATTTCCGACCGTGTGTACGGGGGCTTAGACTTGGGAAACTTAACATTAATAAATCACCAGGACCGGATGGCTTGCACCCAAGGGTACTTGGGGAACTCAGTCAAGTAATTTCCAGACCATTGTTCCTAATTTTTACTGACAGTCTACTGACTGGAATGGTACCAGCGGATTGGAGAAAAGCCAATGTAGCACCAATATTAAAAAGGGCCCAAAATACATCCCTGGAAATTACAGACCAGTTGGCCTAACATCAATAGTATGCAAGCTCTTGGAGGGGATGATAAGGGACTATATACAAGATTTTAGTAATGAAAATGGTATCATTAGCAGTAATCAGCATGGATTCATGAAGAATCATTCTTGCCAAACCAATTTATTAACCTTCTATGAGGAGGAGAGTTGCCATCTAGATAAAGGAAGGCCCATAGACGTGGTGTATCTGGATTTTGCAAAAGCATTTGACACAGTTCCCAATAAACGTTTACTGTACAAAATAAGGTCCATTGGCATGGACCATAGGGTGGGTACATGGATTGAAAACTGGCTACAAGGGAGAGTTCAGAGGGTGGTGATAAATAGGGAATAATCAGAATGGTCAGGGGTGGGTAGTGGGGTCCCACAGGATTCTGTGCTGGGACCAATCCTATTTAATTTATTCATAAACGACCTGGAGGATGGGGTAAACAGTTCAATCTCTGTATTTGCGGATGATACTAAGCTAAGCAGGGCAATAACTTCTCTGCAGGATGTGGAAACCCTACAAGAAGATTTGAACAAATGAATGGGGTGGGCAACTACATGACAAATTAGGTTTAATGTAGAAAAATTTTAAATAATGCATTTGGGTGGGAAAAATATAAATGCAATCTATACACTGGGGGAAGAACCTCTGGGGGAATCTATAATGGAAAAGGACCTCGGGGTCCTAGTAGATGATAGGCTCAGCAATGGCATTCAATGCCAAGCTGCTGCTAACAAAGCAAACAGAATATTGGCATGCATTAAAAAAGAGATTAACTCCAGGGATAAAGTGATAATTCTCCCACTCTACAAGACTCTGGTCCGGCTGCACCTGGAGCATGCTGTCCAGTTATGGGCACCAGTCCTCAGGAAGGATGTACTGGAAATGGAGCGAGTACAAAGAAGGGCAACAAAGCTAATAAAAGGGTCTGGAGGATATTAGTTATGAAGAAAGGTTGCAAGCACCGAACTTATTCTCTCTGGAGAAGAGAGGGGATATGATTTCAATTTACAAATACCGTACTGGTGACCCCACAATAGGGATAAAACTTTTTCATGGAGGGGAATTTAACAAGACAACTTATTCTCTCTGGAGAAGAGAGGGGATATGACCTTGGCCGGTTCTAGCTGAACAGGCTGGCTGTTACTGGGCAGGCTGAATATACCAAGTTTATTGATCGATCATCTTGGGTACAACCATCCTGCTGGATTCCCTTGCAATTATCACTAGCTGATAGCAATAATCACTGTCTTATCCTCTGGGAGCAGACAATTGCTTGGCAGGAGGGATTCCCTGTTCAGCACTGTCTGTTTTGATGGGGGAATCATGTGAAGTTCTTTCCTGCAACCCATGACCTGCCTTACAGCCAAAAGTTTGAGTGGGGAGCTTACCCTTCACTTCCTGCCTATCTGATGGGAATCACACAGAACAAGAAGTGAGGTACCATCTCCTGAATGAACACACAAAGATATATAAAACAATTTTGTGTTAAAGTGGGGACGTTTTAGAATCTTTGCCAGGGTTTTACAGCTGTTCGGTAAAAATGCTTTAAATCAGACTTTTCTAGATAAGCATGCTATCTAAGGTAAATTATTCCCTTTACTTGCTGATCCATCATTGCTTTGATAAGGTGCACACTGACACCACTTATACAGCTTATTCACATACTGTACATCATGTTTCTACCCCCTATCTCTTGGTAAACTAGTATGGGCAGGGCTCTATCTCTTATTGCTTTTTATTATTAAATGTTGTACAAGTAGGTACTCTTCTTGGGAACATTTTGTTATTTATTACTCTGTAGAGCCTCACAAGAGATTATAGTAATATACAATAAAATAGAAATTGAGAAACCTTTAGGTGGATTTACTCTTCTGCCTCCACAATGAAATACACATTTTGGGAGAGCTGACGTCTATGGATGCACTGATGCCTTATAGCAAATATCCCTAGCTTCATCAATGTCTTGGATACTCCAACAACCATAATCCCTGACTATGTTCCTTAAAGCGGAAGTAAACCCATCGATTTAACAGTTTAAAAAAAAAAAGGCATGCCGTGAATGTTAACTGCACATTGGCTGTGCTCTCAACCAAACAGTCAAACCATCCAATGGCTGGTGTCATAACGGATCACATGTGCAGCACCGTGACAGTTGAAGATTAAACAGAGGCAAAGATGGCAGCTTCCTTGGCTGAAAACGATAGGAGGGTTTACTTCTACTTTAACATCTGGTGTTCCAGCTCTCATCCTCCAGAACAAAAAAAGAATAAAAAGCCAACGGTAAGAGTAAAACCTGCCAATAATGGGCACAGCAAGTATGTACACCCAGGAGCTTTGAGTGCAGAGATCTCACCAATAGAGTCCCCAAGTCCTCTTGGTGCAGTCCAAAAACTTTAAAAAAACTAAAAATGTTTTTATCTATGGAAAGCTGCCATGTAATACTCCAATCCTGATGTCTAATGTATATACTGTATACTTTAGAACCCGAACATATTCTGAATTCTAGACCTTTGCACAATAGCTCTTTCCTCAGTTTTTGTATGTGATGCCTGTATCATATATAACATGATAGAGGGAGCAGTTGGGTTTGTGGGTGGGGCCTAACCTGCCTGATAGGGGACACTGAACAGCTGTCCTAATGCCTGCATGGTCAGATAGGACATTGGTCATGTGAATTCAGCATTAAAGCAGTACTGCTAACTTAGAAGTGAGCAGAACAACTTGTACAATGAACTCTTTGTATACGATGCACTTTCCAGTGATTTACATTTCTCTTACCTTTACTCTGACTAGCTCATTCTTATAGAGAAGATGCATTGATTAAAGCATCTGCATAACCAGGGGCTCAACAGCCTTTTTATTTACTCCTAGCACATTATGGCCAATCAATAGAAAATGTTACAAAAAATACAGCAATCATTTGTGGACATGCTTAAAGACAAACTCCAAGTACGTATATTTTATACATAGTTACATTGGTCCATCACCACTGGAGTATACACCCCTGCTACAGTGATATCCATTTGCTTCTGTGTCCCATGCTGAGCTGTCCTGTTGTATTCTGAGCACAGAAGATCAGCTGCTTGACACAAGTACCATTCGGGGGAATGCTTTTCATTTTCTGAATGAATGCATAGCATTCTCTGATTGGTCGAGGTGGGGAGTATGATGTCACCGCCATGCCTCTCCACATTTTCCAATCAGAGAATGCTTGACTAGGGTATTAAAGATGATTTGTCTCAATTCTGCTCAGACCATAACTCCCTTCATCCCTTATAAATACGCACACGACAACAACTTTGAGTTAAATGGCCATAGCAGCCTTTTTTTCACAAACTGTATACATACCAGGTGAATAACACATTAAAACACAGTTTTACTGGAGCCTTAAAAGGTCCTGGTAGGCATCAAAGAAGAAAGTACCTGCGTCCAACTTAATTAGGCCTCCAGCTGCCACAGCACTGACTCAGAGACAACCAGCCTCAGATACAAACATACCAAATAGTGAGAGCCATACCTCAGACTGGTCCCTACCAAGTATATAATTAGCCCCATATTAACCTACCAGGACCTTTTTACCGCGCCACCACTGCACAAACATGACACCTTATGTTTGTGCGGTCCACGACACCTGCAGGACCCACAGAAGACTGGCCTGCACATCCAAACAGCACAGCTCAATACCAGCAATACCGGACCACCTCTCTATGGACCTGCACTTTGAGCCCTGTTCAGGCTCGCCGTTGACTACCCAAATGCCATAGAGTACAAACCCCCATAACAAAACAACACCCTTGGATAAAAAATGCAAAGGTGCAAAATTAAATTTAATGTACTGAATAAGATCGTGCAGAGATCTAAAGAAGAAAAACATTCCACAGCCTTGCCCCCAGTTTCAACCACACATATGGGGCCCAAATCAGTCGAGCATAACAATAAACCTTGGACACACCCTACTACACCAAAGGCAGGTGCCCAAGCAATCGCAATGTAACCGCCTGCCAGGAACGCCCTGTTGCCTTCCATTAGGCAGAGGGACTGAACTTCTCACACCCTACTACATGCAGGAGTAAGGAAAAACCCCCACCAATAACCCTAGGGATGCATAAAGAGGAGGAAAAAACAATAAAACCAAACATACAAGCCAAACATGGCAGAGACATAATAAGCCACAAGTGAGGGTGAGCAGACCATTAAAACCCTAGCACCCAGCAGCAGATGCCCTGGAACACCCCCTCACTCAAAAACCCCAAAGCATCACTTCTTATACAGCCCCCAAGCAAAAGAAATTGGCAGCAAACTCAGGTGCACAAAGCCCCAAAGTTGACAATCCGTCAAAAGACTGACACAAGTGATATTAAACAGCACAGGAAATAGACCCAATGAATAAGAACAGGGCCATACCCTACTACAACAATCAGACAACAGCCTGAACTGGACAGACATAAGAACCACTTGCACCGAGCACTACACTCACATCCCATAACCCACCTATTTTGTCTTGGAACGCCTAAGCCAAAACACACGGACCAAAATTACTCTGAATGTCTATCGCAAAACATCCGCTCTCCATTGAGAAGAATAAACCAGCTTTTCCTCAAAGGAAGGCCGGCACAACGCCGACATGACAATACCATCCTAAGAAAATGAACAGACCCTGGAAAACACCCTGATCAAATTAAAATTACAAATAAAATGGCACAGCCTGTGGCTATTAACAGGTCCACAACCCACCGGTACCATTGCCTAGCTTGCCAAACCAAAAAATGACCTTGCTCAGTCCCAGCTACCCAACCTCGGAAACAAAAGGGAACAAACACCACCAAGGTGCAGTGCAAAGCCAACACTGAAACACCTATCACCCTAATGCCCAATAAAGCGGCAGCAGTGGCCATCCACCCACTCCAAAATAACACTGCCCGACCTACGGGCCGAACCCAACTCGTTAGCCCTCATCTGGTAATATAACGACCACCCAGCACACTCCCAAACATAAAATCAGAAGCCAGGGGTACCGCAACCCTACACCGACAGTACCGACAAGGAACTCACTATTACACCACTCCCGGGGTCAGCAAGCGAAACCTGTCCCACTGAAACCGAGAAAGAGCAGCAACCAGGGAGTTAATACAACCAAGCACAAAGGACCCCATAAACAAAATAATTCAATCGCCAACAAGAACAAACCAACTCTAAGTGCCCAGGCTGCCACATGCCACGGGAATATACAGTATGTTGTAACATTAGATATTGAAAGCAGGATGATAATATTACAGGTATATTCATAATTCAAGAATCTGAATAGGCCTGGACATCTGAGAAATTCACACCTCACTGCTGATGAGTTTCTTTCCCCACACCAGGCAAGGTACCACCTCCAACGGTGATTAGCCAAGGGAGAAGTTGGAGACACAGCCAGGTCAACTAACGAACTGCATGTGGTTGCTGGTTGCATGTGTGCCCTGTATCATATGTCTTTTGTGCGCGGGGCAGTGGAAAAAATGACTGTGCAAGGATTCCAGCTCACAGGATAGCTTTGGGAATGCATATGGGAGTCACCTAGCTTCTACTCAACTATTAGAGTGCTCCAGATTGTATGCAAGATTTGCATCTGTCTGTGTACGGCCAGTCAGATTTTGGTAGAGTCTCTCTTGCGATACTGCAGGCTGTGCTAACTGTTTTACAGCCTTGTTCTGCCTCCTCAAAGGAAGTTCTCCCCTCAAACAGAATAAGTTCAACCCATTTAAAAAGTGGGTGTGATCTCTTGACATCTGGTGGCAGCAATGAGATATTCATGTGCGAATGGTGTTGCTACCAGCGTACAGATTGGGATCTTTGCATTCTTGTAAAATTTTGCCAGCATAAAGGTCAACCATTTTAACCATTGTTCTTCCAGACCAGTGATGTAAGTAACTGAGTTAAAATAAACTGAGTTACCTAACGCAGTTACTTTAGAGGGTAACTAGTAATCTAACTGATTACTTTTCCCCTTATGGTAACTCAGTTCCCATTACTTTGGCTTAGTTACCCCAATTACATCTACCGCCACTAGATGGCAGTAGTGTAATTCCGGTGTCCTGCCGAAAAAGTTCCCCCGCCAGATAAGGACCCCCTGTACTGCGCAGGCGCAGGGCTTGCTTAGTACAAAGGACTACGGAGCTTCCGAAAATTGCCGAACCTAAACAGCTCTGAGTGAACTCTACACCGGGAGCAGGCGCAGTTAACATGTAATTGTACGAGGCGATGCCGCACGCTCCTGATGCTCGTGCTACTCTGCAAGGGGTGTCTATCGTGTAAGTAAGGGGTGGGTCTAGTATTACTGTAACCAAGGGGCACATTTATTATTATTGTTATATATCGAGCTCTGCCCATTAATTTAACATTCGCCCTCTTCTGTAGCCATCCGCCCCTTACACGATATAATAATAAGAGACCCGCCCCTTGCTTACACGCTATAACAGATCTGCCCCTTGGTTAGAGCACTAATAGAGCAGCCCCTTGGTTACACGATATATAACAATAATAATAAATGCGCCCCTTGGTTACAGTAATACTAGACCCGCCCCTTAGTTACACGTATAGAATATTTAAAAAAAAAGTCAGTTACTTTGCTGAGTAACTAATTACTTTTCCAATGTAGTAACTGAGTTACTAACGCAATTACTTTTTGGGAGAAGTAATTTGTAACTTAACGAATTACTTTTTTAAAGTAAGATGACCAACACTGTTCCAGACACATCCACAAGCCTTACCCCTCTTCTGAATGTTTGCACTGTTTATTTAGATGACTAATGCCAGGCACTTATTATCTGCTACATGTGTAAATACCTGGAGACTGTGGTGAGTTCCGTACTGCTGGTCACCTTTCCGCTCTCTGTTTGGTGATAATGAAATCTGCTTTTCATGGGCTGATTATTCGGCCGGAATCTTTCCGTAATAATAAATGAATAGAAATGAAGGGAAATGCTATTAGGATAATTTGCTGTGGGTTATGAATTATTCATCCTGTGATTTCCTATTCGCACTTCTTGAAGTCTGAATCAATTTTTGAACTTCGTGGTGAAGTTCTCATGATGTGGCTCTTCTCTCCTTGCCTGGGTAATAGATTTCTTCTATTATTTAGTATCAGAGTTTTTTTTTTTTTTTCTTATCCAGTCGTTAAAAACTACACGGACATCCCAGTTTTTTTTGAAAGATACAGTGTGCTTCAATCTATCCTGTCATTCCTCTTTGCAGCTCACTGCCAGGATTGTACTTAGGTACCCTAGGCACACTTAAATCATGACACCATTTATTGAAGCTCCACCCTTTGTGTTGTGTGATTATTGAATCAAAATTCTACTAGAATGAGCTATTGGAGGCAGCATGTAGTTGGCTTTATATGCAGAACTACCATTTATCTGCGCAGACAACCAAACAAGAGAATTAAGGGATGCTTTAGTGTTTATTAAACTGTAGTGAGTCTTCTAATTCCTTTCCACCTTTCTCAACACTTCACCTCCTTTCCCCTATACAGGCATACCCCACTTTTAAGTACACAATGGGGTTTATTTACTAAAGTTGGAAAGTGCAAAATCAGGGTCACTTCTGCATAGAAACCAATGAGCTTCCAGGTTTTATTACCAAAGCTTAATTGAACAAGCTTGGGTTAGAAGCTCATTGGTTTCTATGCAGAAGTGAGCCTGATTTTTGCACTTTCCAGCTTTAGTAAATAAACCCCATTGTGTACTTAAAAGTGGGGTATGCCTGAAGTTCTTTTTAGCCACAAACATCCAGTGGTGGCCCTGCTCACTGCTAGAATTTATATTTTGGACTACCTCAAATATCAAGCAAAGCAAGTTGCAGCCTTACCCACACACTGGACATGTGGGATGGAGTCTACACAGAATCATATGACAAGGTGCTGTAGTTCCATGCAGACTCTGTTAAAATAAATCTTTACTAAGCAAAATATGGGACTGCCATTGATTAACCCTAAATTGGTATTCACCTGTCTGTTATGCAGACTTCCTTTAGTAATTCCATAGCCATGAACACAGAAATAAGGAAAGCCAAAAAAGAGTCAGACGACCTTATCTTATCTTGGTCAAGGTAAGTGACTCTGTGGCGGAAAATAGGGGCATTGATGCTCTTTAAATGGAGAGGGGATCACTGGTGCTCTGTGAAGAGAGGAAGAGAGAGGGTCAGTGGTACTTTTTTTTGAAGTGCTTGGTGAGGTTAGAGTGGGCGCCATTGTTGTTCAGTGAATTACTTACCTGTCCATGTTCTGCATCCCACTCTGATGCCTTCTTCTGCCAGAACTATAATGCTCATGTTGGCCAGGAAATCACTCTATGCAACAGAGCTGCAAGGAGCCAAAACTGGAATGTTCATTCATTCATTAGGCAAGCAGTAGGGCATGATTAAAACCCCCAGGCTGTCCTGCAAAATCTGGGACTGTTGGGAGATATGCACTGATGTCTTATTATGAGGGTTCTGGAGAGCAAAGGGATGCGGGTACAAGGTTGAAGGGGGGAGGGGGTTAGGTTGCCCTGTGTATGAGGGGACAGGAGAGGTGAGGGGTGGAGCACTGAGATGGGTAAGGAGGGTAGAGGCTTGCCCTACCTATGAAGGGACAGATGAGGGGTGGGGTAGGGAGACAAGTTAGGAAGGAAGAGCAAGTTTTCCTTAGCTATGGAGGAATATATGAAGGGTAGACTACACAGACAAGTTAGCTTTACCTACCGTTACCACGCTGCTCAGCTCAGGCTAGCTTCCACCGCACGTCGGTCGCATAGTCAGTCAGTCTCAGAGTCCAATTCACAGCACAGTGAGCCAGCCAGGAAACAGGAAGTGATGCCGTGGTGCCACAAAAAGCACCGTCCATCCTCCGGTCGCCGCCAATAAAAAAAAAGGACAGGAGCCAGAGACAAATCATTGAATAGTGGGAGTGTTTGCGGAGGCATCGCTTGCATCCCGAACACTCCCTAAAGACGGGCAAATCAGCTTCCCAGTTGCAATGAGCTGATTGCAAGCTGGGGAAGCTTTCCATTGACTGCTATGTGTCCGCCGCCTGGACACATAGCAGTCCTCCCTATATGCAAAGTATAGGGAGGATGCTTATATACTCCTGTCACATCTAAACCTCCCTCTTTCACTGCCTGTCAGATCTCCAGCAATTGGTGGGTGAGTTTAAGGGGGGAAGGAGCCTGTATTGAAAAGGAGGAGGTCTGTACTGTGGGTGTGCTGGGCTTGGGTTATGTACTGAGGGGTTGGTCTGTACTGAGAAGGGGCTGGGGGAGTTGTACTGAGGGGGTGGGCTGGAACAGGGGGGGAGGGGTCCGTGCTTAATGGGAATTTAGGGCCACTGGGGAAAATCTATGCTGGGTGGGGAATTGGGGCTAGGGGGCATGATCTCTACTTTGGGGGATATGGGCTTGGGAGGATTTGTACAAGGAGGAGGGGGTCATTTTTGGTTATACTCTGTCTGTACACTAGTCTGTGCTTTATGTTCTTCTGACCCCTGCACTCTCTGTTACATACTCCTGGCCCCTGCTGTCTGTGGGTCACACACTCCTGATCCCTGCACTCTGTATTACACACTCCTGAGACCGTCAGTCTGTGCATTATGCAATTCAGACCCCTGAACTCTGTTTTATGCACTTCAGACGCCTAAATGCTGTGATTTATGACCTTAAGTTGGGAGGTATATATTGGGGTACACAGTGCAACAAAGCTGTGTACCCTAATTCTTAGTCCAAATAGCAGGTTGAAGTAAAATAAAGGAAACTGCAATCTCTTATTATTGGTGTCATTCTCTACACAGTGGGAGAGATTTACTAAAACTGGCGAGTGCAAAATCTGGTACAGATGTGCTTAGAAACCAATCAGCTTCCAGGTTTTTTTATCAAAGCTTAATTGAACAAGGTAATGTTAGAAGCTGACTGGCTACCAGGCACAGCTGCACCAGAATCTGAGTGCTCCAGTTTTAGTAAATCTCCTCCAGTGTGACAAATAAGCAAATTATTAGAACAGTAACCTACAGATCAATTTCAACTGTGTATTTAGCTGTATTGCTGGAGTTGTGCTTCAAAGCCCAACTCCAGCCTAAACTTTTTATTTTGTTTGAGATGATGCAGGGTGTGATCAGAGACCCTGACAGGTTTTTATTGCCATAAATGTCATGTTGGGAAGATTTTGCATTGCTTGCTGTCAGGACAAGGACGTGAACAAAATCATATGAGGAAGGGTTAATATCTCCGACAATATTTTTCATTGTCCAAGCCTTTATGTGCTTTTTTGTGCGTTTTCCGTTTTGCAGAAACACACTACAGTCCATTAAACATGGTTTTCTATGGTACACGTTGTAATGGCGATTTTTAGCCACCTCACTTATACGCTTAATGATACATCAAATAAGTGAGTACAACCTTGTCTATATAAGAATCAACCAATGTGGTTGCAGCTATAACCAATAAAATCAGTAGGGAAAAATAACTTGCAAAAAGGATAACAATCTAATTTATTTATACAGAAAAGAAACGTTAGAATAATCAGATATTATCAAATATAACGTAGCTGATAAAACTCTTAAAGCAATGATGTTATTAACCACTTCAACACCGCCCATAGTCATATGACGCCCACAAGGTGGATCTACCATCCTGGGTGGGCGTCATATGACGTCCTCGGATTCCCGGCCGCCTGGGGGGCGCGCGTGCGCCGCGGCGGCGGCGCGCGCGCGCGCGCCCGCGGCATCGCTCGGGATCCGGTGCGAGTGCCCGGCGGCCGCGATGTCCGCCGGGCACCCGCGATTGCCCGTTAAAACAACGGGACCGGGCGGGACCGTGGAGCTGTGTGTGTAAACACACAGCTCCACGTCCTGTCAGCGGGGAGGAGACCGATCATGTGATCCCAGTACAGAGGATCACATGATCGGTCTCCTCCCCTTAAGTCCCCTCCCCCTACAGTTAGAATCATTCCTATAGGGACACATATTAACCCCTCCAGCGCCCTCTAGTGTTAACCCCTTCCCTGACAGTCACATTTACACAGTAATCATTGCAATTTTATAGCAACGATCGCTGTGTAAATGTGAATGGTTCCAAAAATGTGTCAAAAGTGTCCGAAGTGTCCGCCGCAATGTCGCAGTCACGAAAAAAAAATCGCAGATCGCCGCCATTACTAGTAAAAAAAAAAAAAAAAAAATTCAATAAATCTATCCCCTATTTTGTAGACGCTATAACTTTTGCGCAAACCGATCAATATACGCTTATTGCGATTTTTTTTACCAAAAATATGTAGAAGAATACGTATCGGCCTAAACTGAGGAAAAAAATAGTTTTTTAAAAAAAAAATGGGATATTTATTATAGCAAAAAGTAAAAAATATTGTGTTTTTTTTCAAAATTGTCGCTCTTCTTTTGTTTATAGCGCAAAAAATAAAAACCGCAGGGGCGATCAAATACCACCAAAAGAAAGCTCTATTTGTGGGAAAAAAAGGACGTCAATTTTGTTTGGGTGTAACGTCGCACGACCGCGCAATTGTTAGTTAAAGCGACGCAGTGCCGAATCGCAAAAAGTGCTCTGGTAAGGAAGGGTGTTTAAAAGCCCTGTATTGAAGCGGTTAATAAAATACATAGTAAGTAAGTACCGGTAATACAAAAAAAGGATATTGCAATGTAAAAAAATGAATCATGAGGCTAAGAGAGAGGTCGCATCAATGGGCACTTTGATTTTTATGTTCCTTCTCTACCCATCCCCACCAATCACACCCCTGGACTACTTTCATTGGTTCAGAAGTGGCATTGAATCCTGATTGGTTAAAATTCAATCCTAGTTGGTCATCATGCTTCTCACATAAGAATTAGAATTTTCGGTGCCTTCCCGTATACCATGTTTATGGTTGTTAAGTAAGCAAAGTGGAGGAAATTACAGCGCTAAACTCAAATGGAACACACAGTGCAAGTGTAGCTGCTGCGCTAGAATAGGACAAATATTCAATAAGCAATGTAAAGAAAAAAGTGCAGTGCTAAAAAAGTGAATGGTGGTGATACCCTTCAACTAACAAACAATTCCTCAGTGGTAATTGAGGAGATAATGATATAAACCTAACGTGAACGAACAGAAAATATAATTGAAAAAATATATATTCCTCAGTGATAATTAAGGAAATGGTGTGAACCTAAAACAAAAAGACAAACAATACAAATAATATTTGTAGTGCACACAGTAAAGTCCCAAAGGAACTCCTCAGTGATAACTGAGGAACAAATTCCTATATACATTCAAAGTGAAAAAATTATATCAAAATGGTGATAATATCCTGAATGAACGAAAAATGTCCCAAAGTGATAAAATATGGATAACGACAAGTCAGAGTAATCCTGGACCGAATCTTCTGGTATACACACTCTTATATGAGGAAGAATAGATGTACGCTTACCAGAACTGGTGGACTCCCTGTCAGCAACAGGGAGTCAAACAGGCATAAAGAGGCTCTAGGTAGCCTGCGACCTCGATGTTCCAAAGCGGACGGATGGGCTATGTAGAACCACTCGCGGCTTCGCCAACAGGATACGGTGGATCAGGATGAAGACAGCTATCATGAAGTCTGGATCCTCATGGATGGAATGGAGATTCTTGGACGACCACTTGGTAGATGAAAAAATGGAGTGAGCAGATGATGGGCACTCACTGGGGATGGAGCGAGGGCTCTCTTGGAATGCTCTCCAAGTAGATGTTCAATCATGTGGAGAAAAGTGAGAAAAAAACGGAGGGGACTCCAATAGTGTGGATCAATCAATTTTATTTAAAAAAAACAAATGCAAAACAAATAATGATATAAAAAAGTGATCACATTTATAAAAAGAGCAGTGTGGGTATGGGTATGACCTGGCCCGACGCGTTTCGTCTGTAGTAGACTTCAACTGGGGCATATATCCATTCCCCTACACTGCACAAATATATATAGATACCCAACATAGTTATCATCCAATCAAGAAATGTTAACATGCAATATAATTGTTACCTCGTCCGATAGGACCGAAGCTTTACATTGTTAAGTAAGCAACCCTCCTTGATCTCAGCATTTCAAGGAGTTATGCTCAGGTGGAGACACAATGTTTGCTCCTCACTCTTAAGTACACACGTTCCTGTAACAACACACATACATACATACATATATATACACATATATACATACATACATACATACATACATATATGTATACATAAAACTGGGCATGGTAATTTCATTAGAAAGTCCTCACAATGGTTCCCTTGAAGCTCCTTGATATAAATATGAATTTCAATATTTCCACATCAACGTTCACATCCATGTGGTTTTCAGCCGGTGCGTTTTTAGAAAGGTTCTGTACTTTTTTCCGGCAGCAGATTGCGTTTTGCGTGTAACAGACTTCAATGAAATCGTACCAGAAACACAAGTGTTGCACTTTGATGCGTTTTGCATTTTTTTCCCCTTTAAAAACAATGTAAATAGCTGGTTGCTAAGGAGCGGGCAGGGAAGCCGGCCGCTGCATTCTTAACAACCGATGAGTCATCAGCTGACGAAAAAAGAGCTCTGCATGTGTCGAAGGCTAACCGATGACTGCCCACTCCTCCGTCTGACAGTTCTTAAATAGGTAAATCACTAAACGGTGCACTCGTCGAAATCTAACTGCTGACTGCCAGCTTAGGTGTGAAGCTCTTTTTGCTTTTTTTGGATTTGATTGTGCAGTGGCGGCGTAATTGACGATGGATCCATTTTTCTTTAAGGAATTGTCAAAAACTGTGTTTGTGTTTTTTTTCCTATGTGACCTTTTTATTTTTGTGAATGAGTAGGGGTATCCGAATACAGACATGAAGGCATGGATCCAATCGTATAGGTATTGTAAGAAACCATGAATCAGACTGAGACAGAAGTACAGTTAAATCACACTTGTTTAACCACTTACCTACCAGGTACGAACACCCCCTTCCTGACCAAGCCATTTTTCAGCTTTCAGCGCTGTCGCATTTTGAATGACAATTGCGCGGTCATGCAAGGATGTACCCAAATAGAGCTTTATTTTGGTGGTATTTGATCACCTCTGCGGTTTTTATTTCTTGCGCTATAAACAAATTACGAGGGACAAGTTTGAAAAAACACAATATTTTTTACTTTTTATTATAATAAATATCCAATTTTTTATTTTTTTTTAAACAAATTTTTTCCTCAGTTTAGGCCGATACGTATTCTTCTACATATTTTTGGTAAAAAAAATTGCAATAAGCGTCTATTGATTGGTTTGCGCAAAAGTTATAGCGTCTACAAAATAGGGGATCGATTTATAGCATTTTTATTATTATTTTTTTTTACTAGTAATGGCGGCGATTTGCGATTTTTATCGGGACTGCGACATTGCGGCGGACATATTGGACACTTTTGACACATTTTTGGGACCATTCACATTTATACAGCGATCCGTGCTATAAAAATGCATTGATTACTGAATAAATGTGACTGGCAGGGAAGGGGTTAACACTGGGGGGCACTGCAGGGGTTAATATGTTCCCTATGTAAGTGATTCTAACTGTGGGGGGAGGGGACTGACTGGGGGAGGGGACTGATCGGTGTCCCTATGTACAAGGGACACACCATCGGTCTCCTCTCCTCTAAAAGGACGTGGATCTGTGTGTTTACACACATAGATCCACGTCCTGCTCAGTTACTGGGCAGTCGCGGGTGCCTGGCGGACATCGCGGCCACCGGGCACACGCATCGGGCCTCCCACGGAGCGCGCGCCCCCTAGTGGCCAAAAAGCTAGCGCCGTCATATGACGGCGGCCCGCCACAAGAGCTGCACCGCTCCGCCGTCATTTGACAGTGGGCGGTCAGCAACAAGTTAATAGTAATAAAAAAAAGTAAACAGAGTAAACGTAGTCAAAACATAGCCAGAGTTCAGGAACCGGAACGCATAGTCAGACAAGCCAAAACATCAGGGAGCCAGAGAACAGCGTAGTAGAAAAGCAAGCAGGATCTGGAGCCAGAAGGAATGTCAGCCAAGCAAGTCTTTAACAGGAACACAGGAGACCATCTCTAGAGATGTGACCAAGGCGAAGGCAGAGATCATCTGGACTGGACGGCTTAAGTAGGCAGGACTGACGAGCAGGATATCATCAACAGGTGAGTCACTGTGGAGGGATAGGAGCTGGCAATTAGCCGTCAGCTGAGCGGCCAGCTCAGAGAAGGAAGGGCTGAGCCCAGCCCTGACAGGTATATAAGGTCCAATGATATTTAAGAAAGATACTGATAATTATCAAAAATTGAGGCGCATAACTCCTCCATTCCTGCTTGTCAATATATTCAGTGTTTTTAAAAGGGAAAAAAAATAAAATAAAAACTCATAAAAAAACACAACTCTTGTACCATAGGAAACCATGTTAAAAGCACTGTAGTGCTTTTCTGCAAATTGCAAAACGCACCAAAAAGCGCATAGGTGTGAACATAGGGTTAGTGATTACTGCATCATCTATTGCTTATCATGGTGTCACAGGAACTGAAAGTGAAAGAAAATCAGTTAGGCTACTTTCACACTGAGGCGCTTTACGGGCGCTACAACGCTAAAAATAGCGCCTGTATAGCGCCTGTAAAGAGCCTCTCCTCTCACTCCAGTGTGAAAGCCTGAGTGCTTTCACACTGGAGCGGTGCGCTTGCAGGATAGTAAAAAAAAGTCCTGCAAACAGCATCTTTGCAGCGCTGTAGGAGCAGTGTATATACCGATCCTAAAGCGACACTGCCCATTGAAATCAATGGGGCAGCGCCGCCAAACCGCCGGCAAAGTGCTGTTTTGCGGCACTCTGCCGGTGGTTTTAACCCTTTTTCAAGCGCTAGCAGGGGTTAAAAGCGCCCCGCTAGCGGCCGAATAGCGCCGCTAAAATGGCGGTAAATCGCCGCTCAAAATAGCGACACTTTACAACCGACGCCCCCAACGCCCCAGTGTGAAAGTAGCCTAACAGACATAAGACCGTGACAGAAATGTTAACACTCCTCTATTCTATACAAACTAAGATAAATTGTCTGGATTTAAGGTTTAATCATGAAATAAGCACTGGTTTGCATTTCTTCATCTCAGTGATAAATATGTATTGGTATTTTTTCTTCAATTTCATCAAGGCTGCAATTCTCATTTTTCCCTTTCTCACTGACTGTATTGTGATTAAACGACCGGAGGACACGTTTCTGCCAGTGTAATAAACTTCAAAATGCAAAGTAACCTGGATAATAACACAGACGGCATATTGCAGCTGGATACAAATCGTTGAGGTTTTGCATAAAGATGCAACACAGGAATTAATAACGCAGTGAAAACAGTAGGTGCATTCCGAGTAATTACCTTTTCTGAGGTGCTGGGACACATTTTCATCTCACAAAATAAAAACAAAAAAAACAACAGGTATGTGTGATTTATTCCGCCTTACTTCAGACCGGGTTCGCAAGTGCTATTTTATTCTATAGACACAAACCTATATATATATTTCTTTCTCAGGTCTGTTGAAAAGGTCTAAATTATTCATCGGTAAGAATGCAGAGAGTGCTGCCGAGTTAAAAATCAAATCAAGTAAAATACAGCGCAACAAAAGAGACAGAGGATCCACTCAAGGCTGATCAGTATGTGTAATACTTTCTTCCATTACACTTTGCTGAGGTTTGAAGTGGTAGATGCCTGATTTACTGAATGCTGTGTAATGCTCAGGCGAGCAATGCTCCAAAATACTCTTCCTGCAATTGGAAATTGTGTTAAAGAATCAGAAAAGAGTCAACAGCAACTAAAGGAACTAATGCTAAAGGAAAAGTTCAGCTCCAAACAGAACATTTATAGCTTTGGGCAGAGTAAGAAAGGATTAGATCCTCTTTCGGGTTTTTTATTACTGTATAGGTGCCAAAAGCAGAATTTATAATGTGCAGATTTAATTTAATAAGACTCTCATATCATAAACAGTCAACACATTTATGGTTTTCAAACAATCCCTCTTTGTCAAGGCCTGGTACTGTTGAGCAAACTGTATACTGGACTGATGAAATTTGAGGTATCCTAAAGGGTAATTAATGTGCTCTCTCCAGATGCTGGATAGGCCCCATCTGGAGTAATCATACTAGTTACCCCTCAGGATCACTCTATTTTTACCTGCCAGCACATACTTTTGTAAGAAATGATAGATAGGCCCAGCTGGTTTGACTGGACGGTCCCCCATAACTTAGGCATCCCATACATGGTGTGAGTTTCTTTCCTGCAGGCATGGATTGCAGGAAATAATTTGCATGATTACCCCATCAACACAGTCAGTGCTGACATGGGACTCCCTCCTGCCAAGCAATTGTCTGCTCCCAGTGGGGGGGGCAAGGTGTCTGTTGGGGAAGCCGCCCCTGCCGGGAGAAGACAGGGATAATCACAAGAGAATTCGGCAGGCTGGTTGTACCAAAGTTGATTGATCGATCAACTTGGTACATCAGCCTGCCCATTAACGGTTCAAACCTCGGCTGGTTCCTGCTGAACGGGCTGAGATTCGAACTATGTATGGCTGGCCTTAGAGTAGGTGGGGGGATTATTCATTTTTGTTATGTTGGCAGTTTTGGTCCCATGTGGAGAAGTCCTGGTTAACTTCACAGATTGAAAAAGTTTCATAGTAGTTAGTCAAATGAATAGTATTCCAACCGAAACAAGAGAAGCTTTTTCATCAGGCCCCTTTGGGTAGTTGGAAATTAATTGAATCTGTCACAAAGATAGTCTGTGCAAATCAAACAAGAGAGTGATAGAGGCCCCTGCTTGCCTTAACTGTTTGCCGACCAGCGCACGACAATGTACGTCGGCACAATGGCACGGCTGTGCAAATGGGCGTACCTGTACGTCCCCTCTAAAGCCCCATACACACGCGCGGATTATCCGAGGACCAGGTCCGTCGGACCATGTCCGTCATACTTTGTCTGATGTTGGTTTTGCGTACACACGGTCGGACAAAGTTGTCGGAAAATCCGATCATTCTGAACGTGGTGACGTTTGTTGCCTACGACGGGACTACGTAGAGGCTAGTAGCCAATAGCTTTGGTCTTGTAATGTGATCTGAGCATGCGTAGCACTTTGTCCGGTCGGACAACCGTACACACGATCGGATTTGGTGTGATCGGACCGTGTTGTCGGCAAATCTATCCAGCAGGAGATAAGACTTTGTCCGTCAGACAATCCGACGTACACTGTCCGATGGTGCATACACACGGTCTGATTTTTCAACAACATTGTCCGATCGGACAGAATCCATGAAAAAATCCGACCGTGTGTATGGGGCTTTAGACGCAGCTAAGTGGGTGCGCGCGCGCATTGCGTACTCCGTGAGCGTGTCCGCCGGTCCCACGGACTCGATGTCCACCGGGGGCCCTCCATCTTGACTATTGTGTTTTACACATCCCAGCCACACTACATATGCAGGAAGATGACAACACTTAGTTCTTGTTTTTACCACCAGAGTATTTTGTGCCTTTTGCTTTAGGCCTTTTTCTCACCAGCAAGCTGCACTAAATGCATGGCCACTGGTGTGCTCTGGGAGAAACAGTGCCGATGTACCGATCACGGTGCATTGCACTATTCCCTTCTTTTCCTTTTTTGTTAGAATGTTATTGAAATATCACAATTGACATTTCATTTGGTTCTATTCATTGTAGCGGAATTGTGATGCAGGAGTTGGTGCTGCAGTCGTTTTTTTCAGTGCATACAACCGCAACACAGAGGTGTGAACTGACTTCATAAAAAACTAAATTGGCAATTGCTAAATTGCAAATTGCCTTGTTTTGCATAGGGATTGCACTGGGCATCACTTAGTGCAGACCAACACAAATGGTGTGAAAGCGCTCTTACACACTCTGTTCATCTCATGATATCAAAACTCTTTCAGAGGTAGTGCACAGCTGGAGAAACTGTTAAAGTGAATGGGATAGCATGGTCAGTGCTATGTTCTGGGTATTGCCAACACAGAAGTGTGAAATTAACCTATGTGCTCAGCGCTTTTTCATACCAGGTAGTTGGGCATGCTAAGTACTGGACCTAAAAGTCAAGGAATATATTGCTGCCCAGTCCCGTAGATAATTTTTTCCCCGGTGGGGGGGGGGGGGGGGTCAATTTTGGGTACACAGAAGACAGAAATTAGTGAACCTGCCATGCTGTGACAAATTGTTGGTGTTGTGGGAGGCACTTAAAACTTGACTCTAAGCACTGTGTACATAGTAACATACCCCACAGCCTTTGTACCCAACATTAAGCTTTATTTACCTGTGCTACAAGTGAGAGACTAGCAGACATGTACAAACTTCAGCACATCGATACTGCAGATGTCCTCCTCCTGGTGATCAATCTCACATACTCTGTCCTAACCAAGTGGGAGGTAGCCAGCAATGCTCTGGGCCTCCCTCTCAAACCTGGCATCCACATGGTCCTCTGGCTTAGCAGGAGGGCAGCCTTAATAGCATCATGGGCTCCTGGGTAAAGTAATGCACTGACCCCCTACCAGCCAGCACCAATTTACGCACCAACTCTATAAAGTATAAATAGTTGATAGACTTATACATATATTTATTAGTACTTTCAATAAAAGAAAACATTCCATAAATAAGAAGGCCATGATACAATGGGTCAGGAGGGCACAGTACAGGTTCTAGGACGCTGCTCGGGATCATCTGAGAGATCTTGGGACAGCTTAGTAAAAAGCGTGACAGCCCTGCAAATCTGGGACAGTTGGCAAGTATGATGTAATGTAAGGCTATCATGGGGCCTCTATTCACCTGGGGCAGTGCCCAGGGGTGCCCATGCATTAAGACAGCCTTGCTTAGCAGTCCATCCCCTAATGGCCAATCCTAGAGGATAGCGGTGGATGAGTAGGCCCCACTGTCCCTATAGCACAGTGGCATACCTCCCAACTTTTGAACTTCAAAATGAGGGACACTTGAAGGAGGAAGTGACCTGCAGCATGCGTAGCAAGCTGCGGCAAAATGTGGGTGTGGCCAAACTCTTAGAAGTGGGATATGTTCAGTGCTTACAAATAATTTTACCCCTTTTAGCCCTCTTTCACATGATGAATGATGAGGGGACAGTAAAAACAGGTGGGTGAGCCCCAGCTTTACTGCCCCCTGGCCACCCACTCATGTCTAAAATACAGCTAAAGGAGGCTACTCACATGCCATGGCTGTGGCACTTTGTGTCATAGCCAAAAAATATTTCTCATGGGATTTTGAGTTGACTATCAACCAAAGCAGTCATTAAAGTCAAGGGGGCCGCACCACAACTGTGAGCCAAACACTTGGCTCCTGTTTTTGGTGCATTAGCACCATTATAAACGGCCATTTGGCCACTTAAGTGTACTCTGAAAAGTGATCCACCGCTAGTGTGAATCTAACACTCATTGCAATGCAACCCATATTCCTGTCCTTAAGCACACGTTCCAATTGGTCCGATTTGGCATGCAATTTGACATGTCAAATCGCATGCCAAATCAGCGGCTTTTTTCGGCAATGGTACCATTGGAATCGGTGCGGCACCGCACCGATTCCCAAGAGCAGTTCCTGTACTACTTTTGGCGACTTCAGGGGCGATTTGAAAAGACATCTGTGCAGGAACCCGCACAGATGTCTGTCAAATCACCCCCAAAGTCGGACTGCATTGCCAGGTTTAAATTGTGCGAGTTCAGCTAAATTTGCACGATTTCTAACCCGCAACAATGTGAACCTAGGCTTAGACATGGAGACAGTAAGCTGACATCTATGCTTCACAGGTGCACAGTTATCAGGCTTCTGTGGCAGTGTTAAAAAGACAGGGATATGGCTGGCATTACAATTACTGTTATTAAAGAGGGGCATAGGCTATGTACTGTACAGGAGGCACTTCTAGCAGGTCCTCATTTTTCCTTCATTTCTACTGGGGAAAAAAACTTTGTTCTCTCCTCCCTCACCTTAGTGATCATTGTGGGAGCCTTGCTGCTTGTACTTCTGTTACACTGACCTCTGTAAATTTTCTGGTGCAGGCCAGGGCACTGAGGGCAGGAACTTCTTCTCCTCCCACTCCTCTTCCTTGCAGTGTATTTTAAATGTGTGGAAAAGGTACCAAGCACCTTTATTTGGCCACGCAGTGTGCACTTGGCCAGTGGCTTGCCCCCCTCCCCGCCTGAGCTGACTGAACCAACCCGAGCCGAGCCAGCTCCCTCCCCTACCCGGCGGAGCTGAGCCGAACCACCTTACCGGCTGAGCTGAATGGACCTTCCACTCTCTGCCTGAGCTGAGCAGACCCGCCCCTGCCCGAGCATAGCCAGAATGCCCCCTCCCAAGCTGGGCTTCGCCTGAGCCACACAAAATGTAGATGCTTCCGGCAGAGAGATTAGTCTCAGACCGTGGGGAATTTATCATGCAGTATATCCAAAAAACATTTAATAAAAAAAGTAAAAGTTGCTTTTACAAAAAATATATTAAAAACAAGCGATAGAGAGAGGGGTCCGACTGTGGCTTCCACCAGCAAGTACCGAACACAAAGCTCCTGTCTCCTTCCAACGTGTTTCCCCATACAGGCATATTATATATGTGCTTTTATATCGGAAATGAAGAGACTTTGTATTCTCAGATGTTGCCTGTTATGGGAAAGCACGATATAATATAGAGATCATGTTGATCTGGTAAGAGGCTATGGGGGTTATTTACAAAAGGCAGGGCTCAAGTCCTGCGGGAACGCATGGGAACGGAGTTCCTGTACTTTTTCCACAACAGGAACTCAGTTCCCTTTAGCAGCTGTGTCCTGCAAGACTTTTAAGTATGCGAGCTGTGTGGCAGATGCTACACCAGCAGCTGCCGACACAGCTCGCAATAGTAAGTGCCGCACACCTGACCATTCAGGCATTGCCTGTAGGGGCACCATGACAGCATCCGCTTCAATCTACCTGTCAATCACAGCTAGCTGACAGGTAGATCAGGCCCCTGCTGCTAAGAGATTGTATTTAGTCAGACCTTTCGTGATGCGCTCCTCCCCGCCGGGCCCTCCTGATTTTCTGTCTCCTCATCTCCCCCCCCCCCCAGTCTCCTCCATACTTGCTCTGTGTGTCCCGCTGAATCCCCCCTCCTCTATCTTCAGTGCCATATGATGAGAGAACCCAGAGGAGGAGCACAGCTATTCTGCTCACAGGACATGCAGGGAGAGAGGTGAACTGAGTTTTCAGCCCCCCAAGCTAACATACATCTCCTAAGCAGGAACACATCACTATCTCCCCAAGCATTCTCTCCAGATAATGTGCAGTTAATTTATGACCTGTTTAACCCTGTGTTATCCAAACTCTGTTCAATGAAAAGTGTAAACTCACCACATAAACACTCTATATACAAAATAAAATTCCCCAATAAAGATCAGAACATGATATTCACATTTACATGGAAGCGCAATTGAATGAATGCTGATTATTCAGAGAATTACCGTATTTATGTTTATTGAGGATTGTTTTTTTTTATGTACTAACAGTTAAGCTTCATACACACAATACGAAAATTGGATAAAAATAAAATTTTTGAAGCGTTCGTGCATATGAGTGTATCATTTTTTTTTTTTTGGTGGACGAGTGGATCTTGGGTGGGAGTTCACACACTTTTTTACCCAGGACTTGACCCCTGACAAAAGGCAAATCCACTTTGCACTGAAAGTGCACTTGGTAGTGCAGTCGCTCTAAATCTAAGGGGTAGATCTGAAATGAGTGGAAGCTCTGCTGATTTTATCATCTAATCATGTTCAAGTTAAAATGCTGTTTTTTATTTTCCTTGCATATCCCCCTCGGATCTACAGCGACTTTACTTCCAAGTGCACTTTGAGTGCAAAAAATAACCCGCTATGTTTTAAAGAGCACTTGTGGAGGATGGAAGCACCTCAAATATTTATATACACTGGGAACAGTGCATTTCTAATTATATTTATCTTTGTTTCAACGATTATATGGACACTTTGTAGCAACAATATTTGCATAGGCAGCAGAAACAAAACTTTTACAGGTGCTTGTTACCATCCATTGATAATTGCAGACAATAGCAAAGCTTCCTGTTTTTCCACAAACATAAGTCTGCTCTGGGGGAGATCAGATCCCCCTAACTGCCCCCTTATCTATGTCCCTGTTGCTGCCAACTGTTTGGCAATAAAGGAGAAGCAACACACAGGCAAGATCATTCCTGTGCTCTGTTCTCTTGTGAGTATGTTCCCATTGATAGACTGACAGTACTGTGCACTGCATTAGAGCTTTGATTGGCTCAATGTGCTGCCCCTCTTCCCCCTTCCCCAGTCCAGGTGCTGCTGTTCTGAATAAAATCAAGAGGTTTTCTTTGCGTGTTTGTTGGGTATATATAGGGGAGGTGATCAACTAAAAAGATGTGCCAGTGAAGGTTATCATCCCTATAGTAAATATATTACAACAAAAGGTAGATAGTAGGATTTTACAAGTACACTTTTTATGTGCATATTTGTTCTTACAAAAGTGTACTTGTGTGATAACTGGAGGGATATTTAAAATCCTATTACCTACCCTTTGTTGCAGTATATGTTCTGAATAAAGAAGGCTGATACAAAAACATGTTCCGGTATTTTTTAGACATGTGCGATTAGTTTCGTACGAATCGAAAATTCGTATGAATTTCCGGAAATTCGTACATACGTTCAAATCCGAAATACAAATTTTTATGCATACGAATTCTGTACGAAATACAAAATTTCGTTAACGAATTTCGGATCCAAATTCATAACGAACATTCGTGATTGTTACGAAAAATTAATGAACCGAAAAGTTAAAAACCCAGGAAGTCAGCGCAGCACAGGGCTGGTGGGAACCCCTCATAATGGGCACAGCGGGTGTACACTCAGACCCGGGAACTCAGCACAGGGATAGTGGGAACCCCTCATAATGGACACAGCAGGTGTACAGACCTGGGAACTCAGCACAGGGATGGTGGGAACCCTATGGGAATTTCTATGCTTATGAATTTTATACGAAATACAAAATTTTGCTAACGAATTTTGGAATTTCGGATCCAAATTAACAGAAACGTGACTGGAGTTTTGTTCACCAATCAGAGGAAGTCAGCGCAGCAACGAGGATGGTGGGAACCCCTCATAATGGGCACAGCGGGTGTACACTCAGACCCAGGAACTCAGCACAGGGATGGTGGGAACCCCTCATAATGATAAATTCACCATAACGAACATTCGTAATTGTTACGAAAAGTTAACGAACCTAAAAGTTAAAAACCCAGGAAGTCAGCACAGGGATGGTGGGAACCCCTCATAATGATAAATTCATCATAACGAACTTTCGTTATTTTAATGAAAAGTTTACGAATCTAACGAAGATTCGTATTTTGTACGAATCCAAATTGAATTTCGGACACGAATTACTAATTAATTTTAATACGAAACAAAACAAATTTATTGATGGCGCACATGTCTAGTATTTATATGGGCATTTCTATAATGCTTGTCTTAAATTGGTGATATTGAGAGAAGAGCCTGGAGTCTGCAGCTATTCCTTTTCCTGTGTGATGGCTGAGATCGCTAGCATAGGGAAAATGCACTAAGAGCCGTACTCTTCCAGCAATAAAAAAACCAAATGACTGTAAATAAAGTTTAAAATAAAATCCAATATCAGTCTACTGAAAGCCCCGTCCCCGAGCACACATCCTGCGCAGTATAATGATATTATGCTGCTGGTTTGTGCTTATGATGCAGTCAGTGCATTAAGACTTATACACTCACAATTCTGAAAGATGGACAACTTGCCCGGGCCGTAAATGCTAATAGAGACTTACAGCAATGCTGATCTTGCAACGTTGTGTTCTACTTGCTTCCAGAGTAACGTAGCAACTGTCATATCAAGAATTATAGCATCACATTAAATGATAATTTGATGGAGGTGATATCAGGATTATGGGTTTCGCAGTCACTCCGCACTGCCGCAAATCAGCTGCAAGTGTAGCTAAAATTGAGGAAATGTGTCCACTGGGGGGGGGGGGGGGGAGAACACATGACTCGCTGCTTAGAATATTGTCTGCTAGTAAAAGCTTTGTGATTTACTAAATGTCATCTGTATATATGTCTGTAGGGTTAATGTCATGCTGTTAGGAAGTCGCCTAGTGTTAACGTGAAATGTGGCCTTTCGTTTACTCCATAGGCTGCAATCATATTGTGACCTCCAAGGCTTCTTCCAGAAGATGCAGAAATATAGATTTTTTTTTTTTTTCATCTTGCAGGTATTTACAAGCAGTTGCAGTTTAATATAGTTCCTTTCCAATCACCGCTTGATTCATATAGGGCTTCATGATATATACAAGGGGGATTTAAAGCAGTAATAAACCCAAAACCAAAAATGTAATACATTGCAGCTTACCAATTATTAGATGTGATGGCAGTGGCGGAACTACCGCCATAGCGGAACTACCGCCATAGCGACCCATGCAAGTGCTATGGGGCCTGCAGCCGAGGGGGGCCCTGCAGTGCCGGCAGTGGCGTACTAACTGGGGGCAGTCCGCACCGGGTGGCACACGCTGAGGGGATGTCAAGCAGCGTGTCACGGGCAGGCTTGATAGCAGCAGTGGTGATGTGCGCAGGGAGATCCCAACTCAGGTGGACTGACCCATCTGGTATAAATATAGGGATGTTGGCCGTTCTTGACACAATGCTGTGCATTCTACATTGTGTTCTAACAACCCAACAAGTACAACTCCTCCCCGCCTCCACAGAAATGGGCTCTACCCCCTCCCTCCCCTCTGTTCCTGTGTCCATCCAAGCTCCGTACAGCGTGTGCTGTGTCTGCAAGGAATGTGGGGGCGGGAACGTTTACACAAGTAGCCGACAGCTACAGAAACTAGTGTGAGCATCCTGGGAACATCCAAGTGAGTTCGCAGCACTGTCCCTGTGTCCAGACTCTGCCCTCTTTCTCTCCTGAATCTCTTTCTCTCCCCCTCTTTCCTCTGTTGTTCTCCAGCAGAATCGTTCATTAACTCTATCCAAAGCATTTTCTTTTAACCAGCCCATACTAATAGATGGCCACATCATGTTCCTTTAGCAGGGTTTTCACTAGTACGATCACAGACATTGCATGTGATTCGCACCGCATTGCTGTGCAAATCACATGCGATATCTGTGCGATGGAAGTTCAGCCATACAAACTGTATGGCTGAAATAGCATTGCATTCACTCCAAAATGGTGCAGGAGGACCCTTTTTTTGGTCCGCACTGGAATCGGATCGCATGGGTGTTCACACCTATGCGATCCCATTCCTGCACCATTTCACAGTTCGCACTGCGATCTGCAAACTGGTTTGGGGATGTCATTAACTTTACATTGACACCCGCAGCAGTTTGCAAAGGGCAGTGTGATTGCCGGTGTTCTGCCGATATGGTTCCCCTCGGCGGATTGGTGTAGATCCGTACTGCGCATGCGCGTCGAAATTCCGAAAATTACCGAAGCTAAACAGATGCGAGGGAAGTGTACACCGCGCACGCGCAGTCGGTGTACGAGACGATGCCGGGGAAGTCTAACTAAGGGGCGTATCTATTATAACTGTAAGCAAGGGGCAAAGGAAAAAGAAAAACAAATCGTTCAGCTGTGGATATAGAGGAGAGAATATAAAAGCTGTGTTTTTGGAGTTGTTCGTACTGCGCCTGCGCAGTACACAGAGGAACCAATCCGCCAGGGGAACCAACTCGGCAAGACACCGGCAAGCCACATGCAATGCAGGAATCCACACTAGAATCGTGATGATTCCTGCATCGCATACAGTATATGGGAACCAGGACTGTGGTTCAGTTGCAGTACTGGTGTATACACAGTTTTCCTGCATTTAACTCCATTTTCACTACAGTCCCACAGACTTCTATTAGGTTACACATTTTTGCAACATTTTCTGAAAGCGCATCAAATGTCCTCTATACTGCAACTTTGGTGTTTATTCAGAAAACACAGTAACATTATACAAACTAATAGAAGTATGTGGGACTGCAGCTAAAAATGGGAATAAAAATCCAGAAAAACTGCATATACCCCAGCACTGCGACAAACTCCAGGACACCAGTGTGAACCCAAAGGCTTCAGGGTGCAGGGGGTTGTGTAATGTAAAGGGGCCCAGTGGTGCAGGGGGTTGTGTAATATGCAGGGGTTGTGTAATGTAAAGGGGTCCAGTAGTGCAGGGGATTGTGTAATGTAAAGGGGTCCAGTGGTGCAGGGGATTGTGTAATGTAAAGGGGCCCAGTGGTGCAGGGTTGTGTAATATAAAGAGGTCCAGTGGTGCAGGGGGTTGTGTAATGTAAAGGGGTCCAGTGGTGCAGGGGATTGTGTAATGTAAAGGGGTCCAGTGGTGCAGGGGATTGTGTAATGTAAAGGGGCCCAGTGGTGCAGGGTTGTGTAATGTAAAGAGGTCCAGTGGTGCAGGGGGTTGTTTAATGTAAAGGGGTCCAGAGTTGAAGGGTGCTGTGTAATGTAAAGGGGCCCAGTGTTGCAGGGGGTTGTGTAATGTAAAGGGGCCCAGTGGTGCAGGGGATTGCATAATGCAAAGGGGCCCAGTGGTGCAGGGGATTGCATAATGTAAAGGGGCCCAGTGGTGCAGGGGATTGCATAATGTAAAGGGGCCCAGTGGTGCAGGGGATTGTGTAATGTAAAGGGGTCCAGTGGTGCAGGGGATTGTGTAATGTAAAGGGGCCCAGTGGTGCAGGGTTGTGTAATGTAAAAAGGTGCAGGGGGTTGTTTAATGTAAAGGGGTCCAGAGTTGAAGGGGGCTGTGTAATGTAAAGGGGCCCAGTGGTGCAGGGTTGTGTAATGTAAAGGGTCCAGTGGTGCAGGGGGTTGTTTAATGTAAAGGGGTCCAGAGTTGAAGGGTGCTGTGTAATGTAAAGGGGCCCAGTGTTGCAGGGGGTTGTGTAATGTAAAGGGGCCCAGTGGTGCAGGGGATTGCATAATGCAAAGGGGCCCAGTGGTGCAGGGGATTGCATAATGTAAAGGGGCCCAGTGGTGCAGGGGATTGCATAATGTAAAGGGGCCCAGTGGTGCAGGGGATTGTGTAATGTAAAGGGGTCCAGGGGTGCAGGGGATTGTGTAATGTAAAGGGGCCCAGTGGTGCAGGGTTGTGTAATGTAAAGAGGTGCAGGGGGTTGTTTAATGTAAAGGGGTCCAGAGTTGAAGGGTGCTGTGTAATGTAAAGGGGCCCAGTGTTGCAGGGGGTTGTGTAATGTAAAGGGGCCCAGTGGTGCAGGGGATTGCATAATGTAAAGGGGCCCAGTGGTGCAGGGGATTGCATAATGTAAAGGGGCCCAGTGGTGCAGGGGATTGCATAATGTAAAGGGGCCCAGTGGTGCAGGGGATTGCGTAATGTAAAGGGGTCCAGTGGTGCAGGGGATTGTGTAATGTAAATGGGTCCAGTGGTGCAGGGGATTGTGTAATGTAAAGAGGTCCAGAGGTGCAGGGTGGCTGTGTAATGTAAAGGGGTCCAGTTGTGGCGAGGAGGTACAAAGTAGTGACAGAGATATTGGGGGATGCAGGGGGCACAGTGGGGTGTTTTTACATTTTAAAGTTGGGGGGATGCCAGATATAGAATCCACCCCGGGTGCCAAATGCTCTAGGTAGGTACACCCCTGGGGCCCGGTGAGGATGAGGAATGTAAGTTTACTGTTAAGCCTCCCGGGCCCCGCAAGTCTGGCCGTGTCCTGACACATGCAGCCGCATATAGCAGGAGGCAAGAGCAGAGTGGGCGGAACAGAACGCCCGAGCGCACCTGTAAAGGGACATCGTTTTTGGCACATGAGGATGCTCTGGGGTCTGGACAGGAGGTAGAAAGGGAGTGGGATTGGGAGTGGGAGACATCTGTTTTGCACTGTTTTGCATTTTTTTTTGTTTGGGGGGGGGGGCCGGCGGGCCCATACAACATTTTGCTATGGGGCCCTGTACTTTTTGCATTTTTTTTCTATAATCTATTCCCCTTTACTTTCCCCTGGCAATTAGGTGAATTAGGCCCCTTTCACACTGGGGCGGTGAGCCCGGTGACGGTAAAGCAGCACTATATTTAGCGCTGCTTTACCGTCGTTTTTACCGCGGTTTTCTGCCGCTCGCGGTGCGGTTTTACCCCCCGCGAGCGGCCGAAAAAGGGTTAAACACCCCCCGCAGAGCGCCGCCGTAGCGGTCTCCCATTCTTTTCAATGGGAAGGAGCGGTATAGGAGCGGTGAACACACCGCTCCTATCCCGCTCCAAAGATGCTGCTAGCAGGACTTTTTTTTTCATCCTGCTAGCGCACCGCTCCAGTGTGAAAGCCCGCCGGCTTTCACACTGGAGTTAAAGGGGCAGGATTTTTTCATGCGGTGAACAGGCGCTATTTTTAGCGCTGCACCGCATGAAAAAACGCCCCAGTGTGAAAGGGGCCTAACACTTCCTATCCCTGGGTGACTACACTCACTCTTCTCATCTATCTATGGAAGGAGAACTGGTTGTCACCCCAGCTGCCCTTTCTCTGCCTTTTACAGATGACTTATTCGTTTATAATGAGTGACTTTACCTAGGTTGACATGATGTCATCAGTCTCTTCTTCCCCAGTGATTAGGCTGTACACTGTAACTTTGTAGAGTCATAGTTTGAGAGAACAAAGCAGGCTGGTTTATATTTGTGAACACAGCGGGACCAGCTTTCGATCAGATGACCACTGTGATAGTGGTCACATGATTCCAGATCCTTATCACCCCCATCCCTGTCATATTGTGTAGCCTAGGGCCTACAACAGCCACACTGTCAGACTTTGAGCACACCAGCTCCTTTGTGGTCTGGATTAGAAAGTAACTAAAGAAGAGTCAGGTAGAGTCGCATTGCCTAGATGTGTGTGCACGTTCTCTGCAGTCCCTTTATGATTTAATAGATAACAAGGCCAGGCTGATTGCACACTCCTGTACAAGATGAACATTCTGGCCTCCCTGGATACATAAGTAATGGAAAAAAATGTTTCTCCATTCAGTACAGTTATTCATTGTACTGGCAAATGTATTCTAGCATTCTTCGGGGATCTCGGAGCATGCATGAGAAAGCGGTTAATGTGGCACGCTCTGTCCCCCTCCTCTCGTCTTTCTGCATAATTCACATTATCAAAGACATAACTGATCACAGAGCTCAGATACTCTGATTGCGGTGCTTGTGAAGACCTTCTAATGTGCTGCCTATCGGTTGTTCTTCATTACTGGCGGCTGACCGAAACATGACGGATCATTAAATCTCTGACCAGCTTGTGACAAGGGGCACTTACAGGTGTCTCTTTGCACTGCTCGGGAATGAAATGCTGAATAGGCTGTTTAAATAGGAAGAAAAACACTTATACATTTTTCTTCTCAGGGAGTTGTAGGCATTTTCTAGGTCAGGATATGTATCATGCATTTTTTATCTGTGTTAAATTTAGACAAAACGCATGGTTCAAAGGGGAAATAAGGACAAATTATGTGTGCCGCGCTAAATGGCCAGTACATCCAAACTATAATTATTCTAAGAAAGAATGATTGAAAGAAACTTTAAAACATCTACCTGCAAGGGCAAATTGTTACTTATATCTTGTTAAAAATTGTAGTTCCAGTTCATTCTGCGTTCAGCTATGATTGCATAATCCTAGGTTCTCTTCTTTGGAACTGTGAAAGGCGTACTTAAGCTGGCCAAACACTATGAAAATGTTGGCTGTTCAAAATGAACCGTCCGAAATTCAATCTATGTGTGGCACCATCACCACCCTCTCAACCAGCATCCTTTGATTGTAAAATTGAAGGAACTGGACAGAAAATTTGGGTGGATTTACTAAAACTGGAGCGTGCAAAATCTGGTGCAGCTGTGCACAGTAGCCAATCTGCTCCTAACTTTAGCTTGTTAAATTAATCACTTCAGCCCCAGAAGGTTTTACCCACTTCCTGACCAGGCCATTTTTTGCAATACGGCACTGCATCCCTTTACTTGAAAATTTTGCGGTCATGCAACATTGTACCCAAACAAAATTGGCGTCCTTTTTTCCCCACAAATAGAGCTTTCTTTTGGTGGCATTTGATCACCTCTGCGGTTTTTATTTTTTGCACTATAAAGAAAAAAAGACTGACAATTTTGAAAAAAAGGCCATATTTTTTGCTATAATAAATATCCCCAAAAAATATATAAAAAACAAATTTCTTCCTCAGTTTAGGCCGATATGTATTCTTCCACATATTTTTGGTAAAAAAAATTGCAATAAGCGTATATTGATTGGTTTTGCAAAAGTTATAGCGTCTACAAAATAGGGGATAGATTTATTGCATTTTTATTACAAATTTTATTTTTTTACTAGTAATGGCGGAGATCTGCGATTTTTATCGGGACTGCAGAAGTTGTCTGTAGGGATTTGCTGAGGCATGTGTTCAAAAGTTTGTAAATGTCCATGATCCTGAACCGTTGTTGTTGCAGAAGATGGAGGGGCGTAAGCATTGGATTTTGTTCTGGCATAAGCTGGTAACATGTTGGACCGCTTGATGGACTAGCAAGAAATGGTGTTGCGGCAGATTGAAGAGGGCTAGAGTTTGAGAGACCGGTCTGGCCTTGCCCGTGGTAGATTCAAAGAGTTGAGAGAAATGTAGTAGTTTCTGGTGAGTCCAGGTCTTGAAGCCCAAGTGAGGCATAGTTGGGGTAAATGAAGGGTTTACGTGGATTGGGAGGTGTTGAGAGACTTATGGGGATAGGTTCAGTTTCCACGCCATGCGATTAGCGTATCTCAAATTAGCGGATTTTGTTCAAGATGTGAGGGGATGGAGCGCAGTTTACAGTGTAAAAGGGCCGGTAAGTAGTAGGGGGTTGTCATTTGGGTTTCTACATCAAAGTTGGAGTATCTGGAGGTTTTCGAAATCCAGTCTAGACATATTCGTAAGAGGCAAGACAGGTTGTACACTCTTAAATTGGGGAGGTTAGCTCCCCCCTTACTCCTCGGGAGAAAAGAGTTTTTGCAGTGAAATGCGGGGGCTTCGTCTCGACCAGAGAAATTTGGATAGGACTCCGTGTAAGTTTTGTACATCTTTGTGGTGTAAGAGTATGGGTATAGTTTGTAGGGGGTATAAAAGTCTGGCAAAAATTACCATTTTGAATAGATGACATCTCCAGAAGAGTGAGATGGGGAGGTCCATCCATGTCTCCAGCTCACTAATAATCCTAGATATTACCAGGGTGAAGTTGAGATTGTATAGGGATGAGGGTGTCTTGAGAGTTGGCCCAAAGCGGGTTTTATGATGAAATAAAGGAATGATCACACTTTTTGCAAAATTAATGCGTAGGCCTGAATGTCTCCTAAACCTTGTGAAAATGTCTTGGATGATGGACATGTGGGATGCGGGGTCGGAGGTGAAAATAAGGATGTCATCCGCGAATAGAGCTAGGTGAAGTCCCTGGTGTCTTATTTGTGCTCTGTGTAGAGAGGGGTGGGAAAGAAGATAGTGAGATAGAGGTTCTAGGGCTAGATTGGAGAGAAGTTGGGAGAGGGGACAGCCTTGACTGGTGCCCTTGTGAAGATTAACAGTTTTGGAAATGAGACCAGCTGCTACAATGTTAGCTGTAGGTGCAGCATACATGGAGGAAATAGTAGTACTGATGATAACCAAGGAAAGCTTACATTGTCAAAGGCTTTCTTTGCGTCAAGGGAGATAATGTCATTGTCGGTGTTTGTCCTGGCATGTTTGAGAACCGTAAGAACTTTTATTATTGGAAGATGCAGATCGAACTTGGGTGAAGCCTGCTTGAGCTGGGTAAATAAGGGTGGGCATTATTTTGCAATGATCTTTGATAAGATTTTGGAGTCTATGTTAAGGAGGGAAATTGGCCTGTAGGAACTTGGTTCTGAATGGTCTTTCCCTTTCTTGGCGATCAACTTAATGTTAGCTTGGTATCCAAAAGGGATGTGGTCCCATCCCTGGAGAATCTCCTGATAGACCTTTACCAGAGTTGGGACTAATGTTTGTGCCGTTAGCTTGTAGAACTCCGGGGTGTAACTGTCTGGACCTGGGGCTTTCCCGTTCGCAGAGGAGGACATCGTCTTGTGGATTTCTAGCTCAGTGAGTGGGGAGTTTAGTTGAGAGAGGAGAGTGGGGTCGATTTGCGTGAGGTTGGTCTTCATGTCTGTGGGGTCAGGGCTGTACAGGGAGGTGTAATATTGTTCAAGGATGTCGCTAATATTGTTAGGGGCAGAACATGTGTTTCCTTTGGTGTCTTTCAGTGAGGTTATGTGGGTAGGAACATGGGCACCCTTGCACAGCCTCCGTAGCAATTTCCCGGGCTTATTGCCAAATTTGTGGTACTGTAAGTCAGAGTGGGATTCATTTATAGATGCGTTCCTGGGCATCTGCCCACCTATCAAAATTTGTTTTGGCTTTCTGCCAAAAGTCAATGGTCGCGGGGGTGTTGTTTTGCAATAGCTGTGCTTGAGTGAAATGCAAGCGGTCACTGGCATCATAGAATTTTTTAAGGACAATTAGTTTGTGTGCGATGGTGAAGGCTATGATTCTGCCATGCAAGACAGCTTTGCCCACGTCCCAGAACAGGTTGGGGTCTGAGCATTGGTTGCTTCGTAAGCTGACCATGTTTCATCTAGTGTTTTCTGGAGGTCAGGGTTTCGGTCTAGGAATTGGGAAAAGCGCCACGTCCTCATCAGGGGCGGAGGGCCAAAGTCTCGTATGAGTATTGAGATAGGGACATGGTATGAAATAGCGATTTTGTCGATGAATGTTTCTGAGGTGTTAGTTAGCAGAATAGAGTTGCATAACAGGTAGTCAATCCTGTACAGGGTATGGTGTGGAGGAGAGTAGAAGGAGTATTCCCTGCCTTTGGGGTGAGCTAGCTGCCATGGATCACTAAGCTAAAGGGCTGCAGCAAAGGATGATAGTGAAGTGGCAGTCTTTTGTGGATGTGGTTGGGGATTAGGTTTTTCCCTACATTTATCTTCCTGCATGTCCATTACTGTGTTAAAATCACTTCCTATCAGGAGGGGAAACTGCAGGTAGGGAGCTAGGTGTGGGGTGACTGCCTGGAAAAAGGATTTGGTAGGAGAATTGGGGACATAGACATTGGTCCCTATGAGGTCTTTGTTAGAGATGCAAAGGTGTAGGGTTGAAAGACGCCCTTCATAATTGTTTGCAGATGACACCACTTCGCCAGGTAGGTTTGTGTGTATGAGAATCAGGACACCTGCTTTGCCTTTTATCGAGGCTGAGCCATGGTTGTGGCCCACCCAATGCTTGCGCATATGCCAAAAGTCATCTGAGAGGGGATGGGTCTCCTGGAGGAGTGCGATGTCTGTTTTTAACCTCTTTAAGTGGCAGAGTATCGCCATGTGTTTGTGGGGGGATCAGAGCCCTTTGACATTCCATGAGATGATTTTCATTGTGTTATAAGGGTTAAGATTTGTCGAAGTGAGGGGCATCTTATCAGTCAATGGACCTGTGGAGTATTTGCTAGGTTCGGTGGTCAGGGAAAGGAGTAAGGTAGAGGATGGGGAGGGGGATGATGCGAACCTGGGGAGGGGTATAGGATAGAGTATGTAGAGTCAGCAGTAGGATGGAATAGAAGTAAAGTCAAAATGTAACTCACAGTTAAAGTGAAGTCTTGACTTCACTTTCCTCCACACATAACAATCTCCAAAGGACAGCGTTACCGAAGAAGGGGGACTTGGTCAATATGCCAACTTGCGTTTACCAGGTAGCCGTGTCATGTCGGATGGCAAGGTAGAGGGTCGCCAAATGGCGGTTTGGATCAGTGCATATTGATACCGAGCCACACATCTCCGAAAGGCTGTAACATAGAGCATTAAAACAGCAACAGTTAAGCAACGGTGACAAAGAAGAACATATAGTCTGAACAGTCAGATAGAGGTATTAGGCATTAGGTAAAGGGATCCTGGGGGCCAGGATAAATGAGGATCTTGAGCACACGGATTTCATTAAGCCCTTTTTTCAGTGGTGTTTAGGGGATCCTGGATTATTTGAATAGCGGATCCCTTTTGGATCCCTGGGATCTTCAGGGCATCGATTGGTTTTCTATGGGTGTGAGATCCTGAGTGTGGGTATGCAGTAGCTTTCTCCGGGTGACTGAAGGAATTTGTCTCCCCTGCCTGGTCGGTGAGACGCAAAATAGCGGCGTATGCCAGAGTGAATTTTATCACCTTAAGGATGATAAAGGCTGAGCAGATGGGTTGGAATATTTCCTCTTGAGCGATACTTCTTGCGAATAGTTGGCGAAGATGAGAAGCTTGTGCCCTTCCATCTGAAAGGATTTGGCATTTCGGAATGATTTTAGGATGGCAACTCTGTCCGTGTAATTTAGGTATCTTACGATTATTGGGCGGGGGGGAACGTCGGTGCTCCTACTCGGTGGGCTCTTTCCACTACACAGGGGGTGGTGATGCCAAGGGCCTCAGGGATGCGAGTAGTACATAACTCCGTCAGGGATCCCGAGTTGTAGGTCTCTGGAAGGCCTATAATTCTTAGATTATTGCAATGTGAGTGATTTTCCAGGTCATCTAGCTTCTCCAGTATTTATTGCTGGTTCTGAGCAGCCTGGTGTTCAGCTGCTTGGGAGCTCTGTGCCTCCTCCTCCAGATCAGAGAGGCATTGCTCTGCATCTGTGAGTCTGCCTGCACTCTTAGCTCCCTCCGGAGCTGATCAATTCCAGCATTAACAGCTCTGTCCACAACCGATGCCCGATGCGATCGTGGGGGAGAGCAGGGCTGCCACAGCCTGCGCCATTCTGATGTACTGCTCATCTGTGGTGGCCAGGGTGAGGTGAGCAGAGTGGGCTACCAGTGATGCTGCGAGCAGTAAGGAGCCGTCGGCCTTCTTGGTCTGCTGGGGGCTGAGAGATGGATCGGGCTCCGTGACCTGTGTGGGAGCAGGGCCGCCCGATATAAGGTACCTCTCCATCGGGTGATGTTCCGGGGCTGTGCAGAGGGGCCGTAGGGCAATCGGGTGTTGTTCCTGGAGGCTTTGGTGCCGGTTTTATGTGCTGTCCCGGCCAGAGCCGCTGTCACTTGCACCCACTACATATGGCGCCGGCACCGGAAGTGACAGGGTCCCTTTTACAGGAAATGTTGCTGGTATCTGGGTATCAGTAAAATTATACTTTGGTTTACAGCAAAGTTGTTTCCTGATAAGTGTTGTTACCTAAGCGGAATCTGCTGGCTCAGGTCTCAGGATGAACCTGACTGCACTCATTACAATAGCAACCTGTAAGGAAAAATATAATCTAGAATAATTTTACCTACAACCCGGTTAATGACCAAACACTTGCTGGTCTTTCGGGTGTTCTCATTGGCCAGAAAATGGCAGCTTCCTGAGGGCTGGCCTAAGCTCCAAAATCAGGAAAGTTGAGGTTTTGTTAACAAAATGATGGCAGCATTAGGGAGTCACACATAAGAAGCACATGCCTCCAGTTTCTCTTTAAGGTCTGTGTATTTGGGCCAGTAGCCACAAAACATTTTCTACAGCTGCCGCTAATGAGCACTCAAAAGGGCACTGGACCGCACACTGGGCAGCGGGATTTGGCAGCACCAGAGCTGTAAATGAAATGAACTCTGTTCATCCAGCTTGTCTTCTTCATTTTATATCTCTGCAAACTGTGATCTTCCCATCTCCAAAGCTGCAGCATGTTTTTCTCTGTTTACTGGAGTGGCATTTGGCTTGATTTGGCTATTTTTATACCCGTCATATTTGTTTACATGCTGTACAATGAAGAGGTGCGAGCAGGGTACATCTGGCACATTTGTTTTTGTGTTCCTACTTGTTGTCAGATGACTTCTTACTTTATCTATTTTGTTTTTTGTTTTTTTTTGCTTTCTGCTTATGATCCACTTTGTTGCCTTTTCTAATTAGTATAATTTCAGTATTTGTGAGTAGGGATGAGCCGAACACCCCCCCGTTCGGCTCGCACCAGAACCCGCGAACGGACCTAAAGTCCGTGCGAGCTTTAGAACCCTATTAGTTATAATGGATGCGAACGTTCGAAATTAAAAGTGCTCATTTTAAAGGCTAATATGCATGTTAATGTCATAAAAAGTGTTTGGGGACCTGGGTCCTGCCCCAGGGGACATGTATCAATGCAAAATTTTTTTTTAAAAACGGCCGTTTTTTCAGGAGCAGTGATTTTAATAATGCTTAAATTGAAACAATAAAAGTGTAATATTCCTTTAAATTTCGTACCTGGGGGGTGTCTATAGTATGCCTGTAAAGGGGCGCATGTTTCCCGTGTTTAGAACTGTCTCTGCGCAAAGTGTCATTTTTGAAAGTAAAAAAGCTATTTAAAATCACTCGCGGCTAATGTTAATTCACGGCTCCCGTAACACAGAGAACAGTGATTCATTGAAACTCATTCATAAAAAAAAGTCATTGATAAAAAAAAAAAAAAAAATGAAAAAAAAAAAGCGTAGGGGTCCCCCCAAATTCAATAACCAGGCCCTTCAGGTCTGGGATGGATATTAAGGGGGATCCCAGCCAAAAAAAAAAAAAAAAAAAATGGCGTAGGGTCCCCCTCAAAATCCATACCAGACCCTTGAGGTCTGGTATGGATTTTAAGGGGAACCCTAGCCAAAAAAAATGGCGTGGGGTCCCCCTCAAAATCCATACCAGACCCTTATCCGAGCACGCAACCTGGCAGGCCGCAGGAAAAGAGGGGGGGACGAGAGCGGCCCCCCCTCTCGCCTGAACCGTACCAGGCCACATGCCCTCAACATTGGGAGGATGCTTTGGGGGTCTAAGACCCCTAAAGCACCTTGTCCCCATGTTGATTAGGACAAGGGCCTCTTCCCCACAACCCTGGCCGGTGGTTGTGGGGGTCTGCGGGCGGGGGGCTTATCGGAATCTGGAAGCCCCCTTTAACAAGGGGACCCCCAGATCCCGGCCCCCCCCCTGTGTGAAATGGTAAGGGGGTACAAAAGTACCCCTACCATTTCACCAAAAAAGTGGCAAAAATGGTAAAAAGGACAGGAGACAGTCTTTGACAATTCCTTTATTAAAATCTTCTTTCTTCTTTCTTCATCCTTCGGATTCTTCATCTTCTCCTTCCTTCATCTTCTTCCATCTTCTTCTTCCATTTTCTTCTTCCTCCGATCCGCTTCTTCTTGCGCTGGTCTTCTCGTCCTTCTCGTCCGGCATCTTCTTCCGTCGGCGTCGGCGTCGGTGTCGGTGTCTTCTTGGGCCGCTCCGCGCAATGGGAGGCTCCCGCTGTGTGAGGCTCCGCTCCATCTGACAGGTCTTTTAAAACGGAGGGCACCTGGTGACCCCGCCCCCCTCTGACATCATGGGGAAAGCCATCATGGAATTCCCCATGACGTCCCTGTGCGTCAGAGGGGGCGGGGTCACCAGGTGCCCTCCATTATAAAAGACCTGTCAGACGGAGCGGAGCCTCACACAGCGGGAGCCTCCCATTGCGCGGAGCGGCCCAAGAAGAGACAGAGACACCGACGCCGACGCCGACGGAAGAAGATGCCGGACGAGAAGGACGAGAAGACCAGCGCAAGAAGAAGCGGATCGGAGGAAGAAGAAAATGGAAGAAGAAGATGGAAGAAGATGAAGGAAGGAGAAGATGAAGAAACCGAAGGATGAAGAAAGAAGAAAGAAGATTTTAATAAAGGAATTGTCAAAGACTGTCTCCTGTCCTTTTTACCATTTTTGCCACTTTTTTGGTGAAATGGTAGGGGTACTTTTGTACCCCCTTACCATTTCACACAGGGGGGGGGCCGGGATCTGGGGGTCCCCTTGTTAAAGGGGGCTTCCAGATTCCGATAAGCCCCCCGCCCGCAGACCCCCACAACCACCGGCCAGGGTTGTGGGGAAGAGGCCCTTGTCCTAATCAACATGGGGACAAGGTGCTTTAGGGGTCTTAGACCCCCAAAGCATCCTCCCAATGTTGAGGGCATGTGGCCTGGTACGGTTCAGGCGAGAGGGGGGGCCGCTCTCGTCCCCCCCTCTTTTCCTGCGGCCTGCCAGGTTGCGTGCTCGGATAAGGGTCTGGTATGGTTTTTGCGGGGGACCCCACGCCATTTTTTTTGGCTTGGGTTCCCCTTAAAATCCTTACCAGACCTCAAGGGTCTGGTATGGATTTTGAGGGGGACCCTACGCCATTTTTTTTTTTTTTTTTTTGGCTGGGATCCCCCTTAATATCCATCCCAGACCTGAAGGGCCTGGTTATTGAATTTGGGGGGACCCCTACGCTTTTTTTTTTTGTTTTTTATTAATGAATGACAGCTCTCTGTGTTACAGGAGCCATCAATTCATTAGCCGCGAGTGATTTAAATAGCTTTCTTCCTGCAAAAATGACACTTTTTTGCAGGGAAAGTTCTAAGCACAGGAAACCTGCCCTCCTTCACAGGCTACCTATAGACACCCCCCAGATGTGATACTGCAATGCTGTTCTAACAGCATGCACACACATATCCCCAGAAATAAAGAACATATTGTTGTCAGCAGTCAGCAGCACACTGACACGCTGACACTGTGAGTGAAACATAATATGCGAGGCCGCCGCCGCGGCGGCCTCTTATACCGTGGGGCGTGTATTAAAGCCCCTGAGCTATAATTGGCTACAGGCATCCTGCCTGTAGCCAATTATGGCTCTCCTCGCTGCCGGCGCTGTGATTGGCCAAGCATGCGGGGTCACAGTGCATGCTTGGCCAATCATCAGCCAGCATTGCACTGCGCGGGCCGCAATGCATTGCGGGGCCGCTCGCATCACACGAATTTGATGCGAGCGGTCCCAATAGTTCTGGGCTCGCCGAGCGAGCGAACACCCGGTGCTCGATTCGAACATGGGTTCGAATCGAACACCGGGCTCATCCTTATTTGTGAGACATGTGTTTTGCTGTTCACATTGTTTTTCCAATTTGTCAAATGTTCATAAGACTAAAGCCTCGTACACACGGTACAATTGTTGGCCAACCTAACGTCTGATTTTTGTCAAAGGGGCGTGTGCCAGGATCTTGTCTTGCATACTAACGGTACACAATTTCAGCTATTGTGCCCCTTTGGGCCCCTTCTGCTAATTTTCTTGTTTGGTGAGCATTGATTCCGAGCATGCGTGTTTGTACTTTCGACTTTTGTGTGACGTATTTGTGTACTGACCATACGAAAATCTGACATTAAACCGTTATCCGCTGAAAATTTACTAGCCTGTCATCCAACATTTGTTGGCCGAAAGTTGGACAACAATTGTCAAAAGGAGCGTACTAAAGGTAAGATTTTAGGACGACAGTCTGTCAACAGACAATCCCCTGCCAACAATCATACCGTGTGTACGAGGCTTTAGGTGAGTGGAGCAATTTTGGCAAAAATTATTTAAAAGAGAAATGTAAAATAAAATAAAAATAAAAAAAAGCACTCATACTCACCTATGTGGCTGCAGCATCGATCCAATGCTGAGGCTGTTCTCTGCCGACTCTAAGACCAAGAACTGAGCGATCACCTGACTACTGATCGCTCAGTTCTGGGTCTTGAATGAGCGGTCACTGTCAGTCAGTGGCTCTGTACACTTCCCCTCCAGAGCTCACTGAAGTGCTGTGCTGTGCAGGGGTGGTTGCAGCTGGCTCAGGCTCGCAGCAGCATGCCGAGAGGCAGAGCCAGCTGCCAGCCAGGTGTGTGAATGGATCGTGACATTATTGTTGGGATCCATGCAGAGCCTGAACTGGCTCTACGACGTCAGCTGACAGTGGGCTTTAGCCCACTGATGGATGAATCTGTGTCACAGGAGTGATACTAATAATAAATGCACTCCTGTGACCCACATGAGAAAAAAAGCTTTGGCCATGCTTCTCCTTTAATCTTTGGTGAGATTTTTTTCCAAAGCTCTTAGTTTAAATCACTGTTTTCGTTTATATACAGGAAGCATTTTTTAAAAATTGATTTCATTTAATGTTTGTAGTCGTAATTTTTTTTCTGATTTTTGTGTCTGTCCCTTTACGTCTTTTACCCTTTCTGCAAAAAAGAAAATCTTCAAAAAATTAGGCTGATGAGCAGCAATTATTTAGCACAAGTACTAGTCCAGAGTAGTTAAAAAGAGCTTTCATAAGCCATTCATGAGCCATTCAAAGCCTATTGCACCATTAAACACCCTTAAAAAAAATTACTACTTAATATCAACTTCTCCGTTAACTCCAATACATTTTTCTGAAATCTAAATTTTTGCCAAAATATCAGGGTGATGGGAACTTTCAATTTAATTAATTTGCTAAAATCACAAACACAGGATGATAGAATTCTTGAGGTACAAATGCAGCATTCATTGAATTAAATCAATTGTACATTTGTTAATGCATTCTCTGCATTAAGGTGAAAGCCTTCTGTGTGCACCTCCCTCACCAGCCCCCCAAAATACTTACTTGGGCCCGATCTCGATCTATCTCTGTGCCCAAGAGCACTGGCTCTCTCCTCCGCCTTTCTCTGGGGGTGGGGTTTAGCTGCGCTGTGTGTATCTGTGGACACATACAGTATGGCTCGGGACTGAGCCTGCATGAGTGCCCCCATAGCATCCTCCCTTCTAGAAGGGATGAGCAAGGAGCACCATTGGGGGACCCCAGAAGAAGAGGATCTGGGCTGCTCTGTGCAAAACCATTACAGAGCAGGTAAGTATGACAGAGCAGGTAAGTATGAACAAATGGCTATTCCTAACATATTTCAGGCCCTGGAAGCTTGAGAAAGACAGGAACTTACAAAAAGATGACCCGTTCACATTCATTGCTGGTAATGATAGTATCAGGAGATTCTGCATGTCATCAAGTTTTAATTGTGCATCACAGAATTGTAGGCAGTCATGATTTGGCTCAGATTGGATAAAACCTGCCGTATGAAAATATGCAATTTGTGATTTGCTTGATTTAAGAATTGATTCCCTCACTATCATAACTCCCAACTTACTGAGATTGGAACAGGGGACAAAGTGTAACATGTAAGCAAAGGTCACAGCCCTAATTATGTGTACCTCGAAGAATTTATATGCAAAAAATGATTGGTTAAATGAACTTCACCACCATATTTTCTTTTTACTGGCTTTTCATTATAGGAGGTTGGGTGAAAGGGTTATTGTAATATAATATTTTTGATAAATAGTACATTTTTAATGGTGGTTTCTACATCAGACCAAAAATAAGAGGGACAGCTAAGGAGGAAAAAAGAACAGAGGGACTTGATCTCAAGAGAGGGACAGACCCTCCAAATGAGGGCCTGTCACAGCAAAGCATTACAGACATGGCGATCTTCTGAAGGTCCGCTGAAAGGTATCCATTCCTGACAAACATTCTCATTTTGTTGCAGCACTTCTGTTCATTTTCCATAGCTGCCGAGTCGCTGACTAAGCTCCAGAGGGGAGCGCTTTCCGAGCCAGCACCGAGGTAGCCAAATAAATACATTCATTACGCATTCTGAAAACGTACAAGATTTTAACAGCCTCCAGCACACGCTTCATTGGTCTGCAGATTTAAACATTACACATCACCAGATTGATCTGTGTGCAGGAGCTTGTATAGTAAATGGGGTTACAGCGGGTGTAGACATCTCTATGTTTGATTTTCAGTCTGTCATCCTATGGCAGTCCCTGTCAACAGCTGCTTCTAAATTGTAAAAAAGAAAACAATTCAAGCATACCATGTGGTGTGGTCTGGGGTGAATCATATATAGAGGCAATACATTACAAAAAAAACAGTTGACTCTTTATTAGCTGTTAGAGAGTCTAATAGAGAGACTAATGGATGTCCTTGCAGAAGTCAATCAGCGAGGATGTTGACTGAACTTCTTGATATACAGATAGCTATTAGAGGAAGACAACAAATCTTCGTATGAAATACAAGAGATATGGAATTGTAAGCACTAATGACCTAAAATGCTTACTTACCAAATATACACTGTGATTTCATTTTAAAGAGACCCTGTTGCCAGAACATTCATTTTACCCACAATCTTCTATAAGGTTTTTATGTGCAAGAAACATATTTTAGGCATGTTATTTACCTTTAATACTCACCTGTGTGTAGACATTCGGAAAGGCCTGACACTGTTGCTGAGTGCTGTCATCTTGGATGTGATGTCAATATCTTCAGCAGACTCAAAGCTGACATTCAAGTGGCACACTATAGTATTTCCTTTTGCTCCTCCTCTGGCAGCTACATGCAAATGCAATGTTATGTAGGGAGCTAAAGGGAGGTGGAGGTACAGAGGAGATGAGCCAGCACAGACACTCACAGAAGAGGAGAGGGCTATGATGGGCAAAGATGGAGGGGATTATACTAGCATTTTCAGAGGCACATTGCAAGAGAAAAATAATGAAAAGGTAAAACACTGCAAATAGGCATTGAAAGAACTTGATTTTTCTGATCTTTGATCTGTATCCTTTTAAGTAGGTGACAGGGGTAGGGTGACCAGGCACCCCCGGTTTCCGGGGACAGTCCCTGGATTGAGGACACTGTCCCCGAACCAAGTCTGTCCCCGGTTTTGTCCCTGGATTGGATTTAAACAGGGGCTGGGGCAATTTCAAAGACAGTCAGTGCAGAATTAAAAGAAAAAATCTGAATCACCCCCCCCCCCCCCTCTAGCTTAGGGGGTGGGGGTGTATTTTTTTCATTATCTGTGCTCCTTTCTGATGATCATGTGCTGGTCGGAGCGGAGAGAATATTTCTTCAGTTTCGGGTGCATGCTCGTTCTGCTCCTGCTCGCATGTTCTTCTGCCTTGGCTCAAGTCCCGGCCAGCCACCTGCCCATCTCCTTGCCTTCCCTGGTGGAGTGATCTTCCTCCGCTCCCCACCCCGGGGCCCGGAGAGTAAGATTTGACAGGCTGTGAGGCATGCAGCAGCGGCGACAGGCAGAGAGTCGCTAATTGCCGCCATTACTAGTAAAAAAAATATGTCCCCGGATTTCATTTAAAAAATCTGGTCACCTTAGACAGGGGGGGGGGGGGTTATTTACGAAAAGGCAAATCCACTTTGCACTACAAGTGCAAACTACAAGTGCAAAGTGCACTTTAAATTGCACTAAAAGTGCATTTGGAAGTGCAGTCGCTGTAGATCCGAGGGGGACATGCAAGGAAAATAAAAAACAGCATTTTAGCTTGCACATGATTGGGTGATAAAATCAGCAGAGCTTCCCCTCATTTCAGATCTACCCCTCAGATTTACAGCGACTCCACTTCCAAATGCACTTTCAGTGCAATTTCAAGGTCCCTCTGCACTTGTAGTTTGCACTTGTAGTACAAAGTGGATTTGCCTTTCGTAAATAACCCCCAGGGTGTCTCTTATTTAGCCCTGTGTGTATAAAAATATTTTTGGCAGCAAGAAAACCCTCATAATGTAATATCTGGGGTGCTTTAAGATGTGACACTAGCTGTGCTTGGCTTGTAAGTGTACTAACTATTGATCACTGCCACACAACTCATTCCCAAGCTCATCCCTCTCTGTGCTCAATGGCAAAGCAGAGCAGACTGGACATTCAATAGAGTAACAGCAAAAAAGATAAACTGAAAACAATTAACATCTTCCTCATTAAGTGAGCCCCACAATCAACCACAACACTCTCTAAGGGTCATCTCACAATAATGTTCCTGCTGCTGTTTCGACCAGCGAAGGAGCGGCACCGTTGGGCAAGTGCTCTCTTAGTCATCCTGTCACTGGCCACTGGCGAGTTGCTGTCAACCAAAAGGTCATTAGTGTGACATGGTCCTAATTCTGTTAAAAATAAGAAAAGATTGTGGGCATAACTCACTTATGTGTGTCTTTTAGCTGGCGGTGTGGAAAGTTTTCGAAACAATCAACTTTTATACCTCCTATCACTTATTTACTTCTTGTTTGGCTGGTAATTGCCATTTACAGCTGTATGACAAGGAAAGATAAACTATTTTTTATCACCCTCCCCAGCCATTCATCAGCTTGCAGGAAATATTGGCGATCGTTGGCTGTAACCTTTTGCCTCTGAACGATTTCCATTTTTCATATTGTAAGTCAGGGCTGTTGACAAGTAGATTACAGATACCACCGGGTTCCCCGACATCCAATACATGATTGATCTGATTTCTTAGTTTCCCAACTTTCCTACTTTGATATAATTGTATAACACAAAAAATTCTGTGACAGGAAGATATATGAAGAAGGAATTAAATGGAGCACCACCAGGAGCTCTGCTGGTGATTTGTCATGGCAAGGTATTGTGTCACAGTTGGATATATCTGCAGACTTACACCTTCTCCAAAGGGCAACTATTTTATTTACTGTTAACTCATCCAACTCATAGGCAATTAGAAATGGTACCAAGCTGGGTGGCAATTTGAATTCTCACAAAGATTTGGAGGACAGGAACCCAAAAATCTGTATGATAGATTGTTGGAGTTATCAATGGAACATGGCAAAGTCCTTCATGCAAAATGTGTAAAACAAATAGGTTATCTTCTCACAGCTTTGGACATGAAATGCGTAAATAATGTGAGAGTCTTGTGATTCTAACCTAAAAAGTGCTTACCATGTTCGAGGGCAATGCGATGCAATGCTACATAGAAAGAATCCGGTTCCACTGTCCTGTGTATGTATGTGGTGGGGCCGAGGATGATATAATACATATGGGCATACAACTGTTCAGTAGTAAGGCTTTTGTTATGTCAGTATTGCTAATCTTACACTAAAGTAGCTTAATCTTTTAACACCAATGTGGTGCATAGGAAGGCAGAGGTAGTATAGATGGAAAGTGAAAGCCTAATAATGATTGTGCAAATTATGGTGTGTCTTTGATCTTACTGATCAGTCCCTGGACTCCTATCCTGAAAGACAGATGAGCTAAGTATCACATAATAGCCTTATAATTCACTTCTGATATCGTTAACTGTTTTAGCCGCCATCAGTCGAGTCACAGGGGGGAATACCAGTTATTAAAACACATTATTATATAGATGCAACAGAGAAATTACATTACATGTACCCCATCTATTCCACTTTGGTGGTACTTGTGGTTATGTTTTTGCAGTTTATTATACGGGAGATAGTGATTGTTGTCCTGTAGAGAAATCAGGAGCTCTTCATTATGCTACAAGGAATAGAGGGGGGGGGGGGGGCTTGTAGGACATACGGACAGTTCTGCTAAACAGATATTTTATTTTAATGTGTTTGATAGAGGAAGCTGAATTGCATTTTGACTTATTATATCTCAGCGATATGATCTCCTCATCAGGATTCCCAGTTCCATTCAACTACAACAGTTATTACAAAACCAAAATAATAATATCACTCTCCCTTTTGGATTCCCTGTAGTGTAGAAAAAATAAATTGTGAAGTTCCGCTGTGAGAGAGCAGCACCTTCAATGTGACCTTGTAGGATGATGAGAGATGCAAACTCTTGCAGGGAAAGGTTACTATTGTGCATGGGGCTGGGTCCCAGACAGTAGTGGAGAAATCTTACTATTGTGGGTGAAGCAAAGACACAAAACACTGCAGGGAAAACCTCACCATTGTGGGTGAGGTAGAGACACAAACTACTGCGAAGAACTTTCACCAATATGGGAGGGACAGACATATGATCTACAGTGCGGTATTCATACCCCTTGAAATTTTCCACATTTTGTCATGTTACAACCAAAAACGTAAATGTATTTTATTGGGATTTTATGTGATAGACCAACACAAAGTGACACATAATTGTGAAGTGGAAGGAAAATGATAAATGGTTTTGAATTTTTTTTACAAATAGATATCTGAAAAGTGTGGTGTGTATTTGTATTCAGCCCCCTTGAGTCAATACTTTGTAGAACACCTTTTGCTGCAATTACAGCTACAAGTCTTTTTGGGGATGTCTCTACCAGCTTGGCACATATAGAGAGTGAAATTTCTGCCCATTCTTCTTTGCAAAATAGCTCAAGCTCTGTCAGATTGATGGAGAGCGTCTGTGAACAGCAATTTTCAAGTCTTACCACAGATTCTCAATTGGATTTAGGTCTAGACTTTGACTGGGCCATTCTAACACATGAATATGTGTTAAACTAAACCATTCCATTGTAGCTCTGGCTGTATGTTTAGGGTCGTTGTCCTGCTGGAAGGTGAACCTCCACCCCAGTCTCAAGTCTTTTGCAGACTCTAAAGCCCCATACACACGGTCGGATTTTCAGATGGATTCTGTCCTATCGGACAATGTTGTCGGAAATTCCGACCGTGTGTAGGCACCATCGGACAGTTTCCATCGGATTGTCCGACGGACCAAGTCCTATCTCCTGCTGGATAGATTTTTTGACAACAAAGTCCGATCACACCAAATCCGATCGTGTTCAGCGTAGTCCGACGGACAAAGTGCTACGCATGCTCAGAAGAAATTCTGTGTGACGGAAGCGCTCGGTCAGGTAAAACTACCGTTCCTAATCGACACAGCACATTCGTCACGCTGCAATGTTAAAATGTCTTTAATGCAGCGCATTCTCTTTTTCTTTACAATGCAAGAAGAATGACATGTTTTAGCTGCTCCTATTCACCCGCACTTCTCCCAAACTTAGTTCTTTATTCGTTTTCATGATTTCTAGACTAGATGTTTATTTTTACTCAGATCGTAAAAGAATCTTTGTTATATTTTTTTAATGATTTCTCATTTTTTTATTTTTGGTTTGGAATACATATTTTCAGGATAATTTATTTAGATTTTTGAGGGGGGTTGTGTGTCTCAACTTAGCAAAACAACATTATTAACATTTCTATTTGTTGCTTAAATTTACTAGGAGTTTGTTTGTTGTTGGTGCCCCTTGTTAATTGGACTTTATGATTTGTGAAATGTACCTGCCTACTCACAAATAAACTGTCATTGTAGAAAAGTAAAACACATAGGCAATGATTATTTCAAATCAAAAATACCTTTATTTAGGTCTCAGCAACAAACCAAAGAGGAACGCAGCGATGGAGAAACTTGGGGAATTAGCAAAGCCTTGGACCCCCACGGCAACCATCATTTTTGAAGCTTCTAAAATTGGGGGCCTGAGGAGTACCTATCTAAATAATAAGGGAGTGCTATCTGGTCCTGAAGTCCAAAACATCCGGAACTGCAGCAGATGCCATCTAGGTCCCCAGGCTCTGGTCCTACGAGAGGCTCCATCTTCTCTCAGACCAGACTGAATCCAGGTCGTCACTCTCAGGTCTGCCTTGTACGCTTCCTTGCATGCTGTGGCTGTGGTGCTGGTGGGGTGGCAGAAGGAGGAGGAGGAGGAGGCGGAGCATGGTCCCTATCGCAAACATGTGTGAGTGGGGTCATCCCCCCAGCCATACCCTTATTTAGGACCTTGAGGATGACCCCCTCACACATGCTGCGTTGCCCCACCTCCATACCCTTCATTTTTGTGGCAACCAAGGAGCCAAAGGCCTCCTCGTAGGTGGGTGTGGCATGTAGGGAGGCTGAAGCATCTCTGATCAGCTGGAGCGCTGACTCTCCCACCTCCCCCACCCTTCTCGCCCTTTTGTAGGGAAGGCGGAGGGGAGGGACTTGGGAGACAGTCAGGCTCCTACGCCTACCCCCCTCTTGGCTGCCACTACCCACCTCTTGGCTGCCACTAACCCCTGCCTCCTCCTGACTGCCACATTCCACAGCCACCTCCTGGCTGAGGTCTTCCTGTGTATGAAAAAGGGACATAGTTTGAGTTATTTGTTCATCAAACACACACAATTTTCATCTAGTGACTGTTGCAAAATGTTTACAAATAGAAAACCATACAATTCTCAGCCCTGCAGTTTAGATTCTGGCCCCAAATGTCTCCAACACTACTGTCTGTTTATATGTCAAACACGTTTAGGAACTAAGCAATTGGGGATCCTGAATTAAGTGAACATCATTCATTATTCCCAAAAATGGTTACAAAACTACTATACCTGCCACAAGCTGGGCTCCTCCACCTCTTCCAGACTGGAAGGCCCAGGTTGCTCCTCGGAAGCCTCATCAGGGGTGGCGTGCATGGAAGGACGCGTGCAAGGAAGAGTCGAGAGTGACTTCCTGACATTAGCCTGGTCTTTGAGAAAATGGAGCCTCTCATAGTACCAGAGCGTGGGGACATAGACCTGTGCTGCTCCAGCTCCAGATGCTTGGGACTTCAGGACCTTATTGCGCTCCCTGAAATAGGTACTCCTCAGGCTGCCAATTTTTAGTCTTAACTTCTCCATGGTTGCCGTGGGGAACGTTGGCTTTACAAATGCCACAAGTTTCTTCATGGCTGCGTACCTCTTTGGTTTGTTGCTGTAATCTCTGTGTTTAGCCTGCCATAATAGGGGCATTTCCCTATACTTATCAATGAAGAGGGGGAGAAAACTCACATGATTGAAGCCCTCCATAATCTCTGCAAGACACAACACCACACAAAACACTATAAATAATGTCAGGCTAAACTCTCCTAATCTTCTCCATAAAGAAGCCTCAAGGTCTAATCAGTCTAGGCTAGTTATGTACCAAGTTCAAATTGTACCTTCGTTCTAGCGATCGTCTCGTCACAGGCGTGTGACGTTTTATATACAGTGCGCATGCGTCAAACTCCGCCCGCCCCTGACGATCTTTCTCGGCTATTCCCCACCCCTTCTCTTTACGGCGCAGTGGGGAGAGCACATGGCGGGGACACAGCAGGTGCGCCCCAAATATTACACCAACGAGGAGGAGGACGAGGAAAGGCCGGAGGCAGAAACGTCCCGATCCCGGAGCCTGAAATTCAAGGCCTCCAATATGTCATTTGGAGAAATGTTGGAGATGGTGGACATATTAAAGAGGAGCGACTATGATGGGAAGTATGGGCCTTACCTCAACCCCAATGTCCGCAAGGCCAAGATCATGTCTAAAGTTGTGAGGAGGCTGTACAATCATTTTGGGGTACAACGATCCAAGGAGCAACTGAGGAAACGCTGGTCAGATCTGAAACTGAGGGAGCCCGATCAGTACAGAAAGATCAAGCGAGTTCTTCAAAAAAGTAAGTAGTTGTGTTTTGTGTTAGATTTTTTGCTTGCATACTGCTCCATGTGTTTGTATTTTTGCAAAGTTGTACATTAGAAAATGGCCACTTTCATGTTCGTCTGTGCATTCGATCGTACTCAACCTCGATCTTTCTGCCACTGTCATGTTCGTGTGTGTCCATTCGATCGTACTCAACCTCGATCGTTCGGCCACTTATAATACGAGGTTTGGGGAATTTTTTAGTGAAAGGAAGTTTGTTCTCACTAGAGATGTCATCAAGAATGTAAAGCCAATTTATTCAATGTAAAGGAGAGGTCACCCAGTAGATGTTTACCCATCTGGACTCTAGAGCACTAGTGCTGGGACACCCAAACCCCCTTTTTATTATGCTTTTCCACACATGTGCTCCAGTGGATACTAGAGGGGTGTCTCCATCAGACAAACTTCTACCAAAAAGCTAGTAAGTTTAGCACCTTTACAAAGTGACTACATTCATGTTGTTGTCATTTGTAACTGGCCAACCAAAAATATTGTCCCTCACTTTCAAGCAATGTTTGACATTTCCTATTTCTGCCCTCAATAGATTGTGGTGCTAAATCTTCCTTTTGTACATTCTCATAGGGGAGCGAAAACTCGGGACGTCTGAGGAAACCACAAAACACACACCTCACAAAGAAGGGGAAAGACCAGAAGCAGAGGAGGAGGAGGAGGAAGGAGAGATCATAGAAATTGGAGAACTTGTCACCACAACAGGTGAGTGTGGGAGAACACAGCTACTGGTAAGCTAATCAATGTATGCCTGCCTCATTTCCAAGAGACATTTTTTGTTTTTTTGGTTGTTTTTAGGTGACGTGGATGTTGTGGAAGAAGAATCGCACTTTACCACAGAAAGTGCCCACGTCCTCATCGGGGAGATAATGGTCTGCAATCGAGATCTAGATGACATAAAGCAAAACATCAATGATGTTCAACAAAAATTGAAGAACATCATTGATGTTTTAGGAAAAATCTGAAAACGCACCAAGTAATTACCACACATTTGTGGCTGTTTCTGACCACATTTGCAACTTAAGAACTGTGTGAAATTTGGAACATGCACACATTGTGTCCACATGTGCTAGCTCCCATCATGGTGGATGAATGACAACTTTTTTTTTTTTTGGGGGTGCAACCACTTTAGTAACTACTAAAGTGTGTGTGGTGAAGGGGTTGCACCCCCAAAACACGTCCATTGATCCCCATGATGGGAAATGGCACTTTTGAACATTCTAGGCATGTGTTTTACCATCTAATGTCCATTTTCAGACCCAAATTGTGTGCATGTTCTAAATTTCCAGTTTCCAGGGGTAACCCCCCATGTGATGAAGGCAAGATCAAACACACTTTGAACATATAGTCATGTCTGATCTTGTCTTCACTTTAGAAAGTTGAACTTTGCAAGTTCCTATGTTCTGTTTTGCTCCATGCCTGGTTTTAACAAATGCGGAATGTTTGTAAACAATGTTGGAAAGAACCAAGATCTTGTCAGTTTTGCCAAGAAGTTTGAAAACGCACTTGTGAATGTGTTGCAAGTAAACTTTTTTAAATTACTAAATGTGTGGCTTCATTATTGAAAAAAACAAAAGCATTATGTATGTCAAATGTAAAGGATTTGGGGGGCAATGGGTGTAATTTACTAAAGGCAATTCCAGTTTGCACTGCAAGTGTATTTTCCAGGGCACTTTTGCACTGTTTCCCATCAATTGCACCTCCGCAGTTCGGAAAGTCCCAAGGGCTGGCAAAGTGGGATGCCACAGTCTGCCATTCCTGTGGCGTGGAAGGGAACTGTGGAGTGAAACAAGAAAAAAAAAAATTAGTCACTTTGCACATAAACATTGCAAGCAGATTAGACACTAAACATCTTGGAACAAGATCAGACTTTTACATTTTAAGATGGAAAGTATTTGCACTGAAAAGTAGAGGGTCCCCCTAGCAGATTACTCACCCCCCATCAATCCCCCCACTTCTGATGGGCCATTGACAATAACTAGGGGTTTGGGGGGGGGGGTGGGGGGGGGGGGGCGGGGGGGGGGGGGTTGGACAGGTAACCCTCTGCACTTCATTGATTGCCAAATGGCTCAATAATGTGTGCTAGTTTGGCCAGCCCCTCCTTACTTAACACTATTGGCAGCCCACAGGAAAGATAAAATAACATTCCCACCCCCCCCCCCCCCAAAAAAAAATGTTGCAAAAATGGGGCTCTGCATGAAGTAAAACACACAGCAAACATTTGTGCATGTTTTAGGGGGTGTTTGGGGGAAAACAATACTATGCAGCAGACAAAATACATTGCTTAAGTGACTAGGCCATAGGTGTCTATTGGGGCAGAAGAGCATGCTGGGGAGGTAAGTGAAGGGAAAAATGCATGAAGGAGAAAAGGGGCACAGCATATTAGAGCATATTGCAATCATGGTAATTAGGGAAGGAGGTCAAAAATACAAGACATTAGCAAACAGAGCATACATAGAAGGGAATAGTAAAGTAGAAATGTTACCTTAATATAGTCCTCCTGCAGGACCTGGATGATGGCAGAACTCTGGAATAATGATTCCCAGGGCCTGGGGAGAGATACCTGAGGAGAACTTCAAATCCTGAAGGCTTCTCCCTGACGCCAAGTACCTCAATGTAGCCACAAGCCTCTGCTCCGGAGTGATGGCTTGCCTCATGCAGGTATCCTGCCGGATGATAAAAGGGGTCAGCAAAGCCAAAAGACGGTGAAAAACGGGGTCCGTCATCCGGAGAAAGTTCCTGAAATCATCAGGATTATTCTCCCGGATATCACGAAGCAAAGGCATGTGCGAGAACTGATCACGCTGAAGCAACCAATTCTTGGTCCACATACTCCTCGTCACTCTGTTCATGGACGGGTCTTGGCTCAAAGCCCTACACCAATTCCGCGTACAGCACGAACTCGGCGACGAGTACGTACGGGAAACATCGCTCACAAACAGTCGGCTGGTCAGAACGGACAAACAGAAAGCACCGATAAACAGCAAGGCCTGAAAGAACGAAATGAATACCAGAAACGAGCAGACAATAAGCAGTGAAAATCAAAGCGTCCTATATCTAGATATAGGCCGCAATGACCAACAAATGCAAACTGACTACACGCACTAATAAACAGATACGCACGACAAGCACAAACTGAAGAGCAGTAACGATCTGAGTGACAAAACTGAGAAGCGCGAATCGTAAGTCCCCAAACTTCAACTAACTCGCGATAAACACGGGATCAGCAGAAGGAGCCCAACGGGTGCAGGACGTGGTGCTGAACTTCCCTTTTCTAGTCTCGTGGAAGACGACTTACGTCACGACGTTCTTGCAGACCGGAAATTCCGACAACGTTGTCCGACCGTGTGTACGCAACACCATCGGACAAAGTACGACGGACAGGATCCAACGGAACTGGTCCTCGGATAATCCGAGCGTGTGTATGGGGCATAACAGGTTTTCTTCTAAGATTGCCCTATATTAGGCTTCATCCATCTTTCCATCAACTCTGACCAGCTTCCCTATCCCTGCTGAAGAAAAGCATACCCACAACATGATGCTGCCACCACCATGTTTCATGGTGGGGATGATGTGTTCAGGGTGATGTGCAGTGTTAGTTTTCCGCTACACACAGCGTTTTGCTTTTAGGCCAAAAAGTTTAATTTTGGTCTCATCTGACCACCTTCTTCCACATGTTTGCTGTGTCCCCCACATGGCTTCTCGCAAACTGCAAAAAGGACTTCTTATGGCTTTCTTTCAACAATGGCTTTCTTCTTGCCACTCTTCCATAAAGTCCAGATTTGTGGAGTGCACGACTAATAGTTGTCCTGTGGACAGATTCTCTGACCTGAGCTGTGGGTCTCTGCAGCTCTTCCAGAGTTACCATGGGCCTCTTTGCTGCTTCTCTGATTAATGCTCTCCTTGCCCGGCCTGTCAGTTTAGGTGGAGGGTCATGTCTTGGTCAGTTTGCAGTTGTGCCATTCTCTTTCCACTTTTGGATGATGGATTGAACAGTGCTCTGTAAGATGTTCAAAGCTTGGGATATTTTTTTAGAACCTAACCCTGCTTTAAACTCCTCCACAACTCCATTCCTGCCCTGTCTGATGTGTTCCTTGGCCTTCATGATGCTGTTTGTTCACTTAGGTTCTCTAACAAACCTTTGGGGGCTTCACAGAACAGCTGTATTTTTACTGAGAATAGATTACACACAGGGGGACTATATGTAATAATTAGGTGACTTCTGAAGACAATTGGTTCCACTAGATTTTAGTTAGGGGTATCAGAGTAAAGGGGGCTGAATACAAATGCATGCCACACTTTTCAGATATTTATTTGTAAAAAAATGTGAAAACCTTTTATCATTTTCCTTTCACTTCACAGTTACTGTAAGTGCCACTTTGTTTTGGTCTATCACATAAAATCCCAATAAAATACATTTATGTTTTTGGTTGTAACATAACAAAATGTGGAAAATTTCAAGGGGGTTTGAATACTTCTTCAGGCATTGTACTTTTGCGAAACCTCACTATTGTGGAAGGGGTAGGAAGTCTCATTTGTGTAAACTTTTATTTTACAACAAACGAAATGCATGAAGGTGTGCAGCTTGCCCCCTACATAAAAGAAACAAATGACACTGGATCGCAAGAGTTGCCTATGAACTGTCATATCCTCCTCAGCAGGCGTGCTCCAGGCAAGTCATGTGTGTACTGGCAGTGGACACAAATTATCTGCTGAATTTCCTCCCCTCCACAGTCCAAACTTCACCCCCAGCTCAGTAGACATGGAGAGTGTCGTAAAGGACAGGCCAGTGTGACACTGCCAAACTGGCACCTCCTGAGAGCTGTCCTTTTTGTGGAGTAGAAGGATACACAGTCCAAGACTTCCAGTTTAATGCAAGATGAACAGGTGGGCGCCAGACACTTTTTGAATGCAAGAGATTTATTGTCTCTAAAAAAGAACTGTGGGAGAGAGGATTAGGGCCAGGACATCCTTAGGTAGATGCAATGTTAATTGGCAAACTCTGAGACTTCTATAGGTAGACAGCTATACAGGTGAAGGCCTCCAGCCGGAAATCACTTCTGAATAGGTAGGACCGCTGTCTCCTATGACAACAATCTTGTAGCTGTTACTAATGGTAAAGATATTCAACTATCTGCAACAGAAACAGTTCTCTTTACCCCACACTCACTCACTGTGGGTCTCCACTCAACGAGCTCCCAGTCTCTCTCACTAGACTTCAGATCCACTAGCCACTGGATCCCCTGAGCTCTTTCACTGTAACACTTGGTATCTTCTTCAAGCATCACCCCCGCTTCACTGCTGGGTCCCTGGCTTGGCACTCACAGATACTCCTCAAGCTTCACCCCTGCTGATAAGTTAAGTCCCTGGCTTGGCACTCCACAATCGTCACCTCTGCTGTCCCGCTGGGTCCCTGACTTGGCACTTGCTGATGCTTTCCCACTTCTTCACTGTCCCCAGTTGGCAACAAGTCTGCTCTGGTACTGGCCTCAGTTTACTCACAATGGTCTCCGGTAGCAAGGCGGATGGTCCCTTTGTGGCAACAGCTTCCCCTCTACCTCTGACCACAACTGGTTCCACGGCTGGCGGAACCGTTACTTCTGGTTGGACTACAAGCCCACAGTCCCAACCCTGCACTACCTCTGGATAGGCTCTCAGATAGCTTAGAAGCCAGATGTCCCCGGGATAGGCCTTATGTTTCTGGGCTAGCAGCTCGGGCCAATACAACACACGTCCACCCAGACAGCCATCCAGGTGGCACAGAACCCCGATCACCTGACTCCACCAAAATAAATAGGTTCTCCCAGCAGGCCAAGGGACCCAAGAAAATACCTGCCCATTGGCTGAGACAACCCATTGATTCCTAATCTGTCCTTTCAATGCCCTTGTCTTATCTAATGTCATCAGCCATCTAGTGACAGAAGAGAGAAGTGCAGCAATTCCAGAAATAGGGTAAAATCAATTGACCTCCAAACAATTGGCCACGGCAACTATCACTTGCATACTAAACTTAATAGTAACCCTGTCTAAACACCAGGGTGCTACATATATATCATAACAAGTTTCAAGAAGCATAAGATAAATAACCAAAGCCAGTTATACAGTATGTGTCAAAATATGGTAATACATATATCCTGGAGAGGGGAAAGCATTCTCCTCCAATTGTATGTATATATACAACATAAATATATTAAAAGGTGGATTATTTACACCTTGTTACATCTGCATAAGAAGGTTTATCTATTGCCACATAAATATATGTTCTCTTAAAATAAAAAGGAAACATATTAAAAAACTAAAGTACATTACTGCATACAGATTCAGCCATGAACACAGAAATACACGCTGTCTTGTTGTACAGAGTGATTAACTGGGCAAGAAACGAATCAAATAAAAATAGATTTTTTAAGGTCTGAGAAGAGGCTAGTATAATGAAAGTCCATAGATCAAGGGTATCCAAACTACAGCTCACAGGCCAAATCTGGCCTACTATAAGATTTTACCCAGCTGTAAGTGTTGAATCTGTGGAATCTGATGGGCTCAAAATTATTTTATTTTGTTTAGCTTTGTTTTACTAAAGTTTTTAAAAACAAAAAATCATATCATGCCGATTAGGTGTTAGTTCACCTTTTCATTTTTTTCTAATATTTGTAAACTATGACCCTTTAATTGAAATTTTCTCTGTTTTCACAATACTATGACTAGTTGCAATTTAAAGTGGTACTAAAGTTCGAGAATCTACAAGCCGCTGGGAAAAGCTCTGGCGATTAGATCGCACAGTGCCACATGCGCCAATCTGATGAAACAAAACAAGTGACTAAAAAGTGGCACGCTCGTGTAATAATTGTCCACATACAAATGGTAACCCTTTCCGAATAAGGGTGACACCAAGTCCCACACAATCTTGCCAGCGCTCCCTATGTAATCTGGGCAGTTTGGCGGCCCTATGTGACTATCTTTTCCCTTGTAAACAATAAAACTACATGTATAGCCTGTGGCCCTGTCACAGAGCTTATACATCTTGACCCTCGTATCTGGCACGCTTGCTGGGAAGATACTGTTTGAAAGACAAGCGGCCAGAAAACGTAATCAGGGAATCATCAACGCAGACAACTTGATGGGGAGCAAACAAGTGTGCAAAACATTGGTTGAAGTGGTTTACGAGGGGCCGAATTTTGTAGAGCCGATCATATCCAGGGTCTCCATGAGGACGACAGAGTTCATTGTTGTTGAAATGCATGAACCGCAAGATCTGCTCATATCGTGCCCTGGCCATGGAAGCAGAGAACACGGGCATATGGTAAATTGGGTCAGTGGACCAATATGACCGCAACATACTCATTTTAACTATGCCCATGTCAAGGGATAGGCCCAGAAAGGTCTTAAAGTCGGAAACCGTAATTGGTTTCCAATCTCTGGCAAGGGAGCACTGGGGATTAGCGTGATGTATTGACCAGCATATAAATTGGTTTGGTCCACAATAGATCTATAGAGATCTTCGGTGAAAAACAGCAAATAAAAAATCAAGTGACGTAAAATCAACTGTTTCCACCTGAATTTCGGATTGGCCAGTGAATGGGGAAAGTACGAGTGCTGCAGTACGGGTGGGTTCCCAATTAGTTTTGGCAAATGTAGCAGGAAGGGCACTATGGGTTAGATGGGCCTGTCTTTGTCTTCTTGGTGGCAGCGGGACACTACTTGTGCTTGCCACCTCGCCAGCTTGAACTGCACTTATGGGACTCGTCACCACGTGTTACTGCAATGCTGGTTTGACTACGACTAGGATGTACTAGGCCGCTGGTGCTTGCCAGTTCACCAGAAGGATGAGCGGCACTAGTACTTCTCTGCTCCATATGCGAGCCCTGTGGTTCTTGCACCTCAACAGCAGAAGAAGATTGGGGTCTGGTACGCCTGACCTTGGCAGGGGCCACAACTCCGTTGTCAGAGCTATCTGTCATGGAACCGCTGTTGTTTATAGGATCGTATTCTGAGCCTGAATCGGACAGATGAGTGACTTCGTCTTCACTATCTGTCATGCTCAGAAACGTGTAGGCCTCTTCATTACTGTACCTTCGATTTGCCATTTTGGGCTCTAAATTTACTGGTACAGTAGTGAGACTTACAGGTAAAAAAGCTCTTAGGTTGTCAGCAACTGTATCAAACGCTACCAAAAAAACTGTTAGCGATCGTAGGGATCCGGCTTGAATCTGCAAATGCTGCAGTTATGTGTTTAGTGTTTTGTAAGTGACAGTGATCGATCAATACTGCACTTGGGTGGGCTGGGCTGGGCGGAGGGGCAAAACGCAGGTGCTAGCAGGTATCTGGGCTGATCCCGCTAACACTGCATTTTTGGGAACCCTAAACTGCTGGGGACGCTAGTATAGATCTGATCAGATCAGATATCGATCCGTTCAGACACTATACCACTAAGGGAGGTGTATGCTGCGTGTGTGGGTGTTAGCGGTACTGGCACTAATCTGACGCTGCCTGGAGCGACGCAGACCCTATTTGACGCTAAAACCTAACTGATATCACCCGCCGGGTGATCAGGGGGTTAAACATTTATTGGGTAATAAACGGCAGGTATAAAAAACAAACTAACTAACCAGCGTCACCCATAACACTTATACAGTGATCACTGGTGAAAGGGTTAACTAGGGGGCAATCATGGGGGTTAAAACCTTCATTAGGCAGTATATGGGGGTACCTGACGCTATAAAAAGCTAACTAGCGTTAACTGTGACACTAATGTGGCGATCAGAAAAAAGATTGCTTAGTGACACTGGGGACAGGGGATGAAAGGGTTAACTGGGGGTGATCAAGGGGTTAAACCTTTATTAGGAGGGGGGGTTAGGGGGTACCCTAGACCTAAAGGGGGCTAACTGCCTTAACACTTATAAAACAGTCAGTAAAAGAATAAAAACTGCTATTGGTGTCACTGTGACAGGGGGTGCATGGGGGGTGATCGGGGGGGGGGGGGTTATGTGCCTATGTGTACTAGTGTTAGTGTAGTGTTGGTGCAAACTCACTCTGTTGTCTTCTCTCCTTGGGCGCCAGAACGAAAAGGATGGACTAGGCGAGATGACATCACTTCCTCTGCTTCTGATTACATTTCAGAAGCAGAGGAAGCTTCTCATTTGTCAGGAGCGATTATGAGGGGGTTGCCATGAATCAGTGGCCTCCCCCTCGCTCCTGGAACGATGCCAATCGCCTCGGGCACTGCGATCGTGCCCCCCACCCACGGGAGGAGAGTAACGTACCCATAAGTTACTCTGCCTGCCCGTGCCATTCTGCTGCAGTATATCTGCGTGAGGTGGTCGGCAAGTGGTTAAGAAACCAAGGTGTGCAGCAAAAGTGGAAGACTGCGGCCATCTTGAGGTAAAGAAAATGTACTGTAGAGGAAAACTATGGATTGAAGGTGTGTATTGCAGCCAAAGCTGCTTTCCTTTTTTTTAGGCAGGGGGACATACAGTATCTCACAAAAGTGAGTACACCCCTCACATTTTTGTAAATATTTTATTATATCTTTTCATGTGACAACAGTGAAGAAATTACCCTTTGCTACAATGTAAAGTAGTGAGTGTACAGCTTGTATAACAGAGTAAACTTGCTGTCCCCTCAAAATAACTCAACACACAGCCATTAATGTCTAAACCATTGGCAACAAAAGTGAGTACACCCCTAAGTAAAAATGTCCAAATTGGGCCCAAAGTGTCAAAATTAAGTGTGGCCACTATTATTTTCCAGCACTGCCTTAACCCTCTTGGGCATGGAGTTCACCAGATTTGCCACTGAAGTCCTCTTCCACTCCTCCATGATGACATTACGGAGCTGGTGAATGTTAGAGACCTTGCGTTCCTCCACCTTCCATTTGAGGATGCCCCACAGATGCTCAATAGGGTTTAGGTCTGGAGACATGCTTGGCCAGTCCATCACCTTTATCCTCAGCTTCTTTAGCAAGGCAGTGGTTGCCTTGGAGATGTGTTTGGGGTCGTTATCATGTTGGAATACTGCCCTGCGGCCCAGTCTCTGAAGGGAGGAGATCATGCTCTGCTTCAGTATGTCAAAGTACATGTTGGCATTCATTCATGGTTCCCTCAATGAACTGTAGCTCCCCAGTGCCAGCAGCAGTCATGCAGCCCCAGACCATGACACTCCCACCACCATGCTTGACTGTAGGCAAGATACACTTGTCTTTGTACTCCTCACCTGGTTGTCGCCACACACGCTTGACACCATCTGAGCCGAATACGTTTATCTTGGTCTCATAAGACCCCAGGTCATCGTTCCAGTAATCCATATCCTTAGTCTGCTTGTCTTTAGCAAACTGTTTGCGGGCTTTCTTGTGCATCATCTTTAGAAGAGGCTTACTTCTGGGACGACAGCCACGCAGACCAATTTGATGCAGCGTGCGGCGTATGGTCTGAGCACTGACAGGCTGACCCCCCACCCCTTCAACTTCTGCAGCAATGCTGGCAGCACTCATACGTCTATTTCCCAAAGACAACTTCTGTATATGACGCTAAGCACATGCACTGAACTTCTTTGGTCGACCATGATGAGACCTGTTCTGAGTGGAACCTGTCCTGTTAAACCGCTGTATGGTCTTGGCCACCGTGCTACAGCTCAATTTCAGGGTCTTGGCAATCTTCTTATAGCCTAGGCCATCTTTTAATTCTTTTTTTCAGATCCTCAGAGAGTTCTTTGCCATGAGGTGCCATGTTGAACTTCCGGTGACCAGTTTGAGAGAGTGAGAGTGATAACACCAAATTTAACACACCTGCTCCCCGCTCACACCTGAGACCTTGTAACACTAACGAGTCACATGACTCCGGGGAGGGAAAATGGCAAATTGTACCCAATTTGGACATTTTCACTCACGGGTGTACTCACTTTTGTTGCCAGCAGTTTAGACATTAATGGCTGTGTGTTGAGTTATTTTGAGGGGACAGCAAATTTACACTGTTATAGAAGCTCACTACTTTACAATGGGGTTATTTACGAAAGGCAAATCCACATTGCACTGCAAGTGCACTTGAAAGTGCACTGAAAGTGCACTTGGAAGTGCAGTCGCTCTAAATCTAAGGGGTAGATCTGAAATGAGTGGAAGCTCTGCTGGTTTTATCATCCAATCATGTGCATGCTAAAATGCTGTTTCTTATTTTCCTTGCATGTCCCCAACGGATCTACAGTGACTTTACTTCCAAGTGCACTTTCAGTGCACTTTCAAGTGCACTTGCATAGCAAAGTGGATTTTCATTTAGTAAATAACCCTCATTGCAGCAAAGTATCATTTCTTCAGTGTTGTCACATGAAAGGATATAATAAAATATTTACAAAAATGTGAGGGGTGTACTCACTTTTGTGAGATACTGTGTATATATATATATATATATATATATATATATATATATATATATATATATATAAAAAAGTTTTCACATAGTTGCACTAAAAGATCCTTATAGAGAAAAGCAGCCACAAAAATAAGAAAAAATAAGAAAAAGCCCTCAATTAGGGATAAGCTCGATGTTCGAGTCGAACATTGGGTGTTCGCTCTTTCACAGAACAGTGAATATTATGCAAGATCGCAGTGCATTGACGTCTGATGGTTGGCCAAAGCATGCACCTGACCTGCATGCTTTGGCCAATCACAGTGCGCTCTGCTGCAAGAGCCAAAATTGGATCAAGGCAGGGTGCCTTTGGCCAATCATGGCTCAGGGCAAGCAGCCATGTCATGCCAGGAAAGAGGGGGACGAGCGAGCGCCCCCCCTCCTGAACCATACCAGGCCGCTTTCCCTCAACATGGGGAGGGTGCTTTGGGATCCCCCCAAAGCCTCTTGAGCCTCATCCCCACAACCCTTGCCCGGTGGTTGTGGGGGTCTGCGGGCGCAGGGCTTATCGGAATCTGGAAGCCCCCTTTAACAAGGGAGCCCTCAGATCCCGGCCCCCCTATGTTAATGGGTATGGGGTATGTTGTACCCCTACACATTCACCAAAAAGGGTCAAAAAAGTATCCAGACAGCGAGACAGCAGTCGGAGGGACGCCTCCCATCGAGACAGAGCTTTTTTTTTTCTTCTATTTTTTGGATCTGTTGGCGCTGTGATTGAAGATGGATGGACATTGCCAGACACTTCGTTTTTGACAATTCCTTTATTAAAAAAAAAAAGTAGCTGGCGATGTCCATCCATCTTCAATCACGGCGCTGATGGACCCAAAAAATAGAAGGAAAAAAAATGGTGACGTCAGAGGGGGGGGGGTCACCCGTTTACGTCAATGGGTGGCCTGCCCTTGCCTATATAACAGCTGTCACAGCCAAGAGACAGCAGTCAGCGGGACACCTCCCATCAAGGCGGAGCTTTTTTTTTTCTATTTTTTGGGTCTGTCTGCGCCGTGAGGACATTACCAGACACTTTTTTTTAAAAAATAAAGAAATTGTCAAAAACTGTCTCCTGTCATTTTTACTTTTTTGACACTTTTTTGGTGAATGAGTAGGGGTACAATGTACCCCATACCCATTCACATAGGGGGGCCAGGATCTGCGGGCCCGCTTGTTAAAGGGGCCTTCCAGTTTCCGATAAGCCCATCCGCAGACCCCCACAACCACGGGGCAAGGGTTGTGGGGATGAGGCCATTGTCCCCATCAACATGAGGACAAGGTCCTTTGGGGTGACCCCAAAGGGTCTGAGTATGAGTATGAGGGTCTGGTATGGCTTTTGGGGATGACCCCCACACCATTTTTTTTTTATTTTGGCGCGGGGTAACCCTTAAAATCCATACCAGACCTGAAGGGTCTGGTATGGATTTTGGGGGGACCTCCACACCATTTTTCTTTTTACATTTTGGTGTGTCATTCCCCTTAATATCCATACCAGACCTGAAGGGCCTGGTATGGACTGTGGGGGGACCACATGCTGTTCTTTTGAATGCTTTTTTATCTATATTGCCAGGAGCCGACAATACATTAAAGCCGCAAGCAATTCTAAATTACATTTTTTCCTTTAGAAATTAAATTTTGCTGCAGTACTGTAATAAACATCGGAAAGATGCACTACTTTACAGACAGACTAAGGGGACCCCAGGCACGCTATTTAACGGAATATTTTTATTGTTTCACTTTAAGCATTAATTAAACTACTGCTCCTGAAAAAACTGTAGTTTTTAAAACTTTTTTTTGCATTGATACATGTCTCCTGGGGCAGTACCTGGGTCCCCATACACTTTTTATAGCAATAACTTGCATATAAGCCTTTAAAATTAGCACTTTTGATTTTTCATGTTCTTCTTGGTTCTTGACTTTAACGGTGTTTGCATGTTCGCACACATTTTTTGACTGTTCGCATGTTCTGGTGCAAACCGAACCAGGGGGTGTTCAGCTCATCCCTACCCTCAATGCTCTGCAAAACCAGTGTCATGTGGGTGGCTGTATTAACAGGTATTTTTTACTAGCTCTCGAATAGATCACAGTTTTCACCCTGTCAATGCCTCATCTGCCTTCATTAATATGATCGGTGATCAGCTTCTACTTCCTAGACTGGGAATCATGTTAATACCAGTGCCTGTATAGTATTTGGCTTTGTTCACAAATGTCTGACACAGATAAGCTACTACTGTAGCCTCTCAGCGATAAACTTTCCATAGAGTTACAATGTGAGATCTGGGGGAGACAAGACTTAGGTAATGCTTCTTCCTGCCTGCAGCAGACTGATAATATCATCTTGACCAGCTAACTCGCTGGACTTGAGCTCAAGAACTAAAAGGAGTTTTCTTGAAAAACCTTCAAAAAGGGTAATTATTCATGCAGATTTATAGAATTACAGAAAGCGCCACTTGATTTGTACTATTGATTTTTGCTGATGTTGTTGATTGTTGACATTGTCTGCAAATATGCGTTTTAATGATACTGTTAAATCAGGTTAGGGAGTCTCCAAGTAAGACATTCAGATGAGACAGTGAGCACAAATAGATAAAAAGGAAACAGTGCTGTTTATTCCATACACTGCAGTGGAGAGACACAACACAGTTCTCGGCAACATAAGCAAGTAAAAGTGAAAGTGTTTCTGACTTACAAACATCAAGCTTAACAATATATACGTATGAATATGCATAAGTTCTAGGCGTGTTATAGGTGTGACCATATAGTTTAGTCCAATCGGCATTCATATCTTCCTAACAGCAAGGGAACAGTTAAGTAGGTGGTTACATCATGTGACTGATAGAAAGTGAAAGAAAACATGGGCGCCGCCATAACGGTACTGGATCAGACCAGATAGATAAGACAGACAATTTCTTGGAGCAAAAAGGGAGTAAACTATTGCTTTTTATCTGGCAGTGAAGGTCATCATGGACTAAAAACTCCAGGGGTGTGGCAGGTGCATACCATTCATCTACAAATGTTGTCATGGGGTCCCTCTTTCCCGACTCAGAAAGCTGTAAGGAATGTGTGTGTCTTCTTTACATAAGTGTTACATTCTTTAGAGGTGTCATCACTCCAGATTCTATAACACGCCTTGCTGTTTTTACACATTTCACATTGCAATATTGCATTTCACTCGATACATTTTTAATGTTTTGCATGTGGAAATTTCCCTCTTAGAAAATAATTACTTGCTGCTGCTATAGATATGTCAGCAGCCTCTCAGTTATTTCCTCATTATTGATGTTATTGTTGGCTGACTTGCCCTTACAAACCTGCGGTGCCCCCGTGGAAAAGGCGTCTGTTATAATGAATGTTTTGCGTGAACTTCACCTGACCCTCGTGCAGCAATAAGCACTCTCTACTTTTGCTGCAAAATGAAAATATTCCAATGCTTTCTGGAAGCTTTATGCCAAACATTAACACAAGTCGGTACGGTTTCATCACCTGGAAAGTGCTGCTCACTCAAACAGCAAATTAACATTATTAGTCGTCGGTAGCACATTCCATTACAAGCTAACGCAGCGTTGCAGGCCGCGAGGATAGCAATCAATAGAACAAGCGAAAAAGCTTGTAGTGACCTGGACAGCATCCCTCACCCCCACTATGCTGTATAGCAATCCAGGCTGGTTACACATATTGATCTTTTCAACCAATACAACTCTTTACAGGAGGTCATCTTCATGATATATATCTAAAAAAACACTCCACAGGACTACTTCACAACATCAAAAATTACACCGGCTGAATTCATAGGTTGCAGAAACTCCAGATAAAAATATTGAATTTGTTGGGGTGGCTCCAGTCATTATATATAACTAATTACTACTTTTTGACTTTCCTTGCAGTGGGAAATGTGAAAACTCAGCGCTCACAAATTGTTTCTAAAATATGGTGGTTGATGGTGTAGCTAATGTATAGGCACATCAGTGATCACTCCCCCTGCTTCATAGAAACCAACTATTTTTATTCTGTTATAGACACGGTTTCCACATACTGGAGGAGTGTTTGGCAAGAGAAAGAAAATTTAGATTTTTGCACATGTAATTGGCAGTTAGGGATGCAGCAACACCTAGAAGATGTCTAAAGATTAAGCTGAACAGTTTAAGCAGATTCCCCGCAATACGTTTATGTTGTTCTTCAAATGAACGTGGACTGCAATGCCTGTCCATGGTGATTTCCCCTACATTTCTAGATTACATTGGGCTATATACAGTGTAGGCTGAACATGCTTGAAGATTTCAGATATCTGTGGTCATAGGTGTGCGCATCCTATTGCATTATGGTGCGCACTCTAAAGCTCAAACGCACGTCTACATATGACCCCAGCACATTGAATGATGTAAGGTGAAAGAGAAGAGCGTAAACTCTTCTCTTATGGCTGAGCTGGTAAGAGGGAGATCTTTCCCATCTTCCTGCTGGCACACAGAGCCATAATACTAATGTTGAAAGCTGCCTTCTAACATTAATATATTTTTTTTAAAACTGAATAGTTGCTTTTAATGTTCTGTTAATGTCTTTTTCTATATATTAAATGTAGCCACTTTAGAATTTTGCTATAGAGGTTTAGCTATATTGATGTATATATATTCTATTGAGTGGGTAATGCCGCTTTTTTTAGTGCATTATATTATATTTTTTTAATGGTTTAATTATACTTGGTGCCGATTCTGGCAGCATTGTTACACGCGACCGTATTGGTCGTGTGTGTTCTGACGCTGTCGTTGGTTAACTGCACTGAGCTGGCTAGCCGTAGGTGTTGATACCAGGTGTGCATGTGCAGCATTGTCTGTCACTTGTGTATTTGCCTGTATAAAAGCTGGACTATAGCGTTGTTAGGCCACGCCCTCAGAGGAAGTCATAATGACAAAACTAGTCAGGGCGTGGCTTAATGACTGGAAATGACGCGTGCGTTCCACGATATACAGGAAGACACAGGGTGAGTACATGGATTGATAACTGGCTACAGGGGCGAGTCCAAAGAGTGTCCTGAGACCAATCCTATTTAATTTTTCATAAACGATCTGGAGGATGTCATAAACAGCTCAATCTCAGTATTTGCAGATGATACAAAGCTAAGCAGGGCAGTAACTTCTCTGCAGGATGTGGGAACCTTGCAAGAAGATCTGAACAAATTAATGGGGTGGGCAACTACAGTGGCTTGCAAAAGTATTCGGCCCCCTTGAACTTTTCAACCTTTTGCCACATTTCAGGCTTCAAACATAAAGATATAAAATTTTAATTTTTTGTGAAGAATCACCAACAAGTGGGACACAATTGTGAAGTGGAACGAAATCTATTGGATATTTTAAACTTTTTTAGCAAATAAAAAACTGAAAAGTGGTGCGTGCAAAATTATTCGGCCCCTTTACTTTCAGTGCAGCAAACTCACTCCAGAAGTTCAGCGAGGATCTCTGAATGATCCAATGTTGTCCTAAATGACTGATGGTGATAAATAGAATCCACCTGTGTGTAATCAAGTCTCTGTATAAATGCACCTGCTCTGTGATAGTCTCAGGGTTCTGTTGAAAGCGCAGAGAGCATCATGAAGACCAAGGAACACACCAGGCAGGTCCGTAATACTGTTGTGGAGAAGTTTAAAGCCGGATTTGGATACAAAAAGATTTCCCAAGCTTTAAACATCCCAAGGAGCACTGTGCAAGCGATCATTTTGAAATGGAAGGAGTATCAGACCACTGCAAATCTACCAAGACCTGGCTGTCCCTCTAAACTTTCAGCTCAGACAAGGAGAAGACTGATCAGAGATGCAGCCAAGAGGCCCATGATCACTCTGGATGAACTGCAGAGAACTACAGCTGAGGTGGGAGAGTCTGTCCATAGGACAACAATCAGTCGTACACTGCACAAATCTGGCCTTTATGGAAGAGTGGCAAGAAGAAAGCCATTTCTCAAAGATATCCATAAAAAGTCTCGTCTAAAGTTTGCCACAAGCCACCTGGGAGACACACCAAACATGTGGAAGAAGGTGCTCTGGTCCGATGAAACCAAAATCTAACTTTTTGGCCACAATGCAAAACGATATGTTTGGTGTAAAAGCAACACAGCTCATCACCCTCAACACACCATCCCCACTGTCAAACATGGTGGTGGCAGCATCATGGTTTGGGCTGCTTTTCTTCAGCAGGGACAGGGAAGATGGTTAAAATTGAGGGGAAGATGGATGCAGCCAAATACAGGACCATTCTGGATGAAAACCTGTTGGAGTCTGCAAAAGACCTGAAACTGGGACGGAGATTTATCTTCCAACAAGACAATGATCCCAAACATACAGCAAAATCTACAAAGGAATGGTTCACAAATAAACGTATCCAGGTGTTGGAATGGCCAAGTCAGACCTGAATCCAATCGAGAATCTGTGGAAAGAGCTGAAAACTGCTGTTCACAAACGCTTTCCATCCAACCTCACTGAGCTCGAGCTGTTTTGCAAGGAAGAATGGGCAAGAATTTCAGTCTCTCAATGTGCAAAACTGATAGAGACATACCCCAAGCGACTTGCAGCTGTAATCGCAGCAAAAGGTGGCTCTACAAAGTATTAACACAAGGGGGCCGAATAATTTTGCACGCCCCACTTTTCATTTTTTTATTAGTTAAAAAAGTTTCAACAATCCAATAGATTTCGTTCCACTTCACAATTGTGTCCCACTTGTTGGTGATTCCTCACAAAAAATTAAAATTTTATATCTTTATGTTTGAAGCCTGAAATGTGGCAAAAGGTTGAAAAGTTCAAGGGGGCCGAATACTTTCGCAAGGCACTGTACATGGCCAATGAGGTTTAATGTTGAAAAATGTAAAGTAATGCATTTGGATGCCAAAAATATGAATGCAATTTACTCGTTAGGGGGAGAACCTCTGGGGGAATCTAGGATGGAAAAGAACCTGGGGGTCCTAGTAGATGATAGGCTCAGCAATAGTATGCAGTGCCAAGCTGCTGCAATCAAAGCCAACAGAATATTAGAATTCATTAAATTCACTCCAGAGATAAAACGATAATTCTCCCACTCTACAAGACTCTGGTCAGGCCGCACTTGGAGTATACTGTCCAGTTCTGGGAACCAGTCCTCAGGAAGGATATACTGGAAATGGAGCGAGTACAGAGAAGGGCAACAAAACTAATTAAGGGACTGGAGGATCTCAGCTATGGGGATAGACTACAAGCATTGAACTTATTTTCTCTGGAGAAAAGGCGAATGAGATGGGATATGATATCAATATACAAATGCCATACTGGTGACCCTAGCATAGGGAAAAAACTTTGCAGTAAAAGGGTATTTAAAAAGACATGCGGCCATTCACTAAAATTAGAAGAGAAGCGGTTTAACCTTAAACTGCGTAAATGGTTCTTTACTGTAAGATCGGTAAGGATGTGGAATTCTCTTCCACAAACAGTAGTATCAATGGGGAGCATCGATAATTTCAAAAAACTATTAGATGGGTACTAGGGATGGGCCCGGTGCTCGATGCGAACCCACGTTCGCATCGAGCACCGGGCGTTCGCTCGCTCGGCGAGCCCAGAACTATTTTGGCCGCTCGCATCACGTTCGTGTGATGCGAGCGGCCCCGCAATGCATTGCGGCCGGCGCGGCCGGCGCAGTGCATTGCTGGCTGATGATTGGCCAAGCATGCACTGTGACCCCGCATGCTTGGCCAATCACAGCCCCGGAAACTCGAAGAGCCATAATTGGCTACAGGCAGGACGCCTGTAGCCAATTACAGCTCAGGGGCTGTAGTACACGCCCCCCCCCCTATAAAAGGCCGCCACGCCGTCTGCGGCGGTCACATGCTGTTCCGGCGCAGATTGAGCAGGCTAGATCTGTGACACTCTGCTGGATTTAGTTAGGTAGAGAGATTCACTTACAGAGATTGAGTTAGATAGATTCAGTTACAAAGATTGATTGAGAAAGAGGGGCTTGTAGTGTGTTCGTGGCAGGCAGGCAGAGCTCCTATATTTTGTTACCAGAAGCACCTATAGGACTTGTAGTGTGTTCGTGGCAGGCAGGCAGAGCTCCTATATTTTGTTACCAGAAGCACCTATAGGACTTGTAGTGTGTTCGTGGCAGGCAGGCAGAGCTCCTATATTTTGTTACCAGAAGCACCTATAGGACTTGTAGTGTGTTCGTGGCAGGCAGAGCTCCTATATTTTGTTCCCAGAAGCACCTATAGGACTTGTAGTGTGTTCGTGGCAGGCAGGCAGAGCTCCTATATTTTGTTCCCAGAAGCACCTATAGGACTTGAAGTGTGTTAGTCCCATCACACACACAGAGCTATATTTTCTTCCCAGAAGCACCTATAGGACTTGAAGTGTGTTAGTCCCATCACACACACAGAGCTATATTTTGTTCCCAGAAGCACCTATAGGACTTGAAGTGTGTTAGTCCCATCACACACACAGAGCTATATTTTGTTCCCAGAAGCACCTATAGGACTTGAAGTGTGTTAGTCCCATCACACACACAGAGCTATATTTTCTTCCCAGAAGCACCTATAGGACTTGAAGTGTGTTAGTCCCATCACACACACAGAGCTATATTTTCTTCCCAGAAGCACCTATAGGACTTGAAGTGTGTTAGTCCCATCACACACACAGAGCTATATTTTGTTCCCAGAAGCACCTATAGGACTTGAAGTGTGTTAGTCCCATCACACAGACCTTTATTTTCTTCCCAGAAGCACCTATAGGACTTGAAGTGTGTTAGTCCCATCACACACACAGAGCTATATTTTGTCCCAGAAGCACCTATAGGACTTGAAGTGTGTTAGTCCCATCACACACACAGAGCTATATTTTGTTCCCAGAAGCACCTATAGGACTTGAAGTGTGTTAGTCCCATCACACACACAGAGCTATATTTTGTTCCCAGAAGCACCTATAGGACTTGAAGTGTGTTAGTCCCATCACACACACAGAGCTATATTTTGTTCCCAGAAGCACCTATAGGACTTGAAGTGTGTTAGTCCCATCACACACACACAGAAGCACCTATAGGACTTAGTGTGTTAGTCCCATCACACACCACTATATTTTCTTCCCAGAAGCACCTATAGGACTTGAAGTGTGTTAGTCCCATCACACACACAGAGCTATATTTTGTTCCCAGAAGCACCTATAGGACTTGAAGTGTGTTAGTCCCATCACACACACAGAGCTATATTTTCTTCCCAGAAGCACCTATAGGACTTGAAGTGTGTTAGTCCCATCACACACACAGAGCTATATTTTGTTCCCAGAAGCACCTATAGGACTTGAAGTGTGTTAGTCCCATCACAGAGCTCCTATATATTCTTCTCAGCAGCACCCACAGGACTTCTAGTGTATATACAAAAGAAAGGAACAAGAGGGGGTTTAGCCAACCTGACGGACTATCTCGGTACCTGAACAAAGTGGGATATTTAATACTGTTTAATTTCTTTAAATAAATTTTTATTGTAACAAAGTAGAAAACGTTATGTATATGAACATTAAAAAGAAAACATTCGTTGAATGTATAGCATACATACAGACATGATAAGTTACATTGATCTTTCAGATATGCTAGTTATGTGGTGGTTGACGCGTTTCGCCTATGGCTTCATCAGAACCAACAAACAGCAACTTTAATATCTGTGATATATTCTAAAAGAGAAAAATGAAAATTACTTATGAGTGAACCACATTGTAATCTCGAATATACCTTGGGATGTTATTGATAGCGACCTATTGTCCTGGTAAATATTTAATGGCTCAATAAGTACCTTTGTAGCTTGTATTCCTGTTTAAGGATGTCCACTCAACTAGTGGAAAAATAGCTTAATACTGTTACCTAGGAGTAAAGAATCAAATTAATTGCCAGAAAAAGTTTTTGGGGATTATAGCACTATCTAGAGTAAAAACAGAAAGAGAGAGAAAAAAAAAAAAAAAAAAAAAAAAAAAAAAGTAAATAAAAAAAAATAAATAAATTTATAGATAAATTTTTGGGGGAGGTGAAAAGGGGAGACTCATCAAATCAGAGACGAAATTTTTTATGCATTGCCAGTAGAGGTGGCTAAATACTTACATAAAACAAATGTAATTCAAAGATGAAGAGATCTGTAGTCCGCCTTAGTGGTACTTATGGTAGTAGGAATAACAAGTAAGTATTGTCCGCCTAAGGACAACGAATATAATAGATTAGTTTTTTTATATATATTAGATTATTTTATCTGGGTCCTGTTTGGGATGGGTTTACAGTTACTCAATTTGATTTAATTTGAGTCCTACCTAGATGGAGTCTTCAGAAAGTTTCTTAACCCGAATTATCACGGACTAAACCCATGTTGGAGAACTCCTTATAAAGGAAACACTTATATGGGGTTCTGATGGAAAAAAGGAATAAAGACATTTATCTAATAATGGGAGTATTTGGTGGTGATCAGGCTTTAAACGACAGAAAAAGGACAAGCCAAACTACGCAAGGGGTAAATCTAGTCTCCCCCAGGTTGTACCTTTGAGTATGTATCAAGAACTTCCTTGCCTGGGAAGGGCCACCTGAAGACTTGTGGGAAACAGATCCCATTAGCTGGAAAATCCAACAATTTGTCTGCAACAACAGATCGATCAATCAGGGGATATACAGTGAATATAATATTGGTAAATCAAGGTACCCTCAAAACAACCCATTGGTATGGCTTACCAAGGGTTAATTGGGGGAATGAAATCCCAAGATAACATGTCTAAAATCAATGGCAATGCGTACCTAAACTCAGGAGAGTTGAATTAGGCCAGCTTCCCAGCACTTCATCTGCAGCATTTGTGCTGCAGGAGTGCTGGTTATATAGTGGGGATTACCGCCTACCAGGGCGGATGATAATCAAGAACAGCTGGTTGGAAATGTGTGAAACTGAGCCCAAATTCACTGGGCATGCGTCAGCTAGTGGCCGGCCCCGCTCATAGCAGGGAGAGGTCCGCCGCGCCAATGTGCGCGTCTATTATCTAATATAGGTCAGTGCGCATGCGCCGATTGATGGCGTCAGTAGCGTCTCACCATGGAGACCCAACAGGCATACATATGCCGTCTAAGGTAGTCCAGCGCATGCGTGGCTCCGCATCAAACGCATCGCCGGCGTCTCACCATGGAGACCACATATCAAGCGGCGCGTCGTCCAATACATTCCAGCGCATGCGCAGAAAGGAAAGTTGCGGACTTATACTGCAATTAGGAGGCTTAGGCCATCGGTGTATATAGATAGTGGAACAGCAGATAACACGGTTATGTAGGGCTAGAGGGCCAAGGGGATATAATTTTATATAGAATAAAATAACAAAAAAATTAGAATTAGATAGAGTAAGTTGGAAATAAAGTAAATTTAAAAAAAAAAATAAATTAACAAAAAAAATAAAAAAAAAAAAAAAAAAAAAAAAAAAAAAAAAAAAAAAAAAAAAAAAAAAAAAAAAAAAAAACAAATAGAAAAAAATTAAAAATAAAATTAAAAAAAAAAGGGAGAAAAAGCTTAGATAGTGCTAAAATTGTATGGGGTCGAGATGTGGGGAAGAGCCCCCTCCGAAACCTCCACCGCAGCGCCAACCACCATGGGAGGGATGGGCTAGATAAAAAACGCCCAACATACCCTCCCGATCTTTTCCACACCAGAGGGGGTTAAAGCACATCAAGTCCCCCATGTATCGTTCCCGTCTACTTTAGAGGATCAGCTAGGTAGGCATCTTCAGGTATGGTAAATGGGAGATTACTTACGGTTCACCCTTGCAATTTTCTCACATTTCCTGTATTTAGGGCATGTACATATTTAGTACAAGTAAACAAATGTATATACATATACAAACATAACAATTTTTATTTATTACAGTCTATTTAGTTCTTGTCAAACTAAATTATGTCATGTTCACAGATTCATAAAGAACATATTTTATTCTAACCCTTACTGTAGCCTATCCTGTTGGCCATTGTCGGGTTGAGAAAGGAAGGGGGAGGAATTATGGCTCATTGGTCCGTCATAAGAAGGGACGGAAACTTAATGAGTCATTAAGGCCTGGGGCCTTTGTGGCATTTAATTTCAAGATCCAACGGGCTTCTCGCTGTAGCAATTTACGGTCAATATTTCCCCCTCTGGGGTCCTCTTTGATTCTCTCCAGGGCCGTAAAGCATACCATGGATGTATCGTTTTTATGGTAAAGTGCTACATGCCTTCCTATAGGAGTGTAGAGTAGATTCTTTCTAATGTAGTAAATATGATCATAGATTCTCCTCCAGAAGTTTCTAAAGGTCTTCCCTATATAGAATGCTCCACATTTACAGAAGGCAATATATACTATCCCTTTGGTCTGACACGTAGCCGAAAATTTGATATTGTGTGTGTCCCCATTAGGGAGTAAAAAAGAGGAACCCTCCAGTACCCAATCACAGTAGTCGCAATCTTGACATCTAAACATTCCTACAGTGGCAGTTTCTTGTTCTAAATATCCCTGAAAATGGGTATGAACTAGTCGGTCCTTTAGTGACTGGCATTTTTTGTAGGTAATTTGGGGAGAAACCCCAACATATTTACTTACAATCCTGTCTCCTGTTAGTAAGTGCCAATGTTTGCCAATGATGTTACGTACATCTTCATGATTATTTGAGTATGTGGTAATTACTCGTGTTATATTGTTTTGTATACTGCTCCGTCGCTTTCCAAAAAGTAAGTCAGTTCTTTCCTTATCAATTGCCTTTTTAAATGCCTTTTTTAGGATGGTTTTACTGTAGCCCCTGATTTGTAATCGTGTTCGTAATAGATTGGCTTCTGCTCTAAATGTATCTTCTGTAGAGCAGTTTCTTCTGAGACGCAGATACTGGGAATAGGGGATGCTTCTGATTAGGGATTGGGGGTGTGAGCTACTTGCATGGAGAATAGTATTTCCAGCAGTCTTTTTTCTGTACAGAGAGGTTGTAAGAGATCCATCCTCCTGTTTCATGATGGTAAGGTCCAGAAATGGCAACGACCTCAGGCTGTGTTCCATCGTGAATCTGAGGTTGAAGTCATTAATGGACAGCACCTCCATAAATCCATTTAGATCTTCCAGGCTTGCGTCCCAAACTAAAAAAATATCATCGATGTATCTGTACCAGCAAGATATGCTGGCCAGATACATCGATAGTGAAGGATCAGAATGCAGGGAGCGCTCCCACCCCCCCAGGTACAGGTTCGCGTAGGATGGGGCACAACATGTCCCCATCGCCACGCCCTGCACCTGGAGGTAGTGGGAGCCATCAAAGGAAAAGACATTTTTGGTCAGAATATGCTCTAATAACTCTAAGATAAATATGTTATAGGGCCTACGTATAGGGTCACTTTGACCGAAAAATTTTTCCACAACCTTCAAGCCCCGATCATGTGGGATACTACAGTATAATGCTTCTATATCGATCGCCACTAAGAAGCTTGTGGGGGAGACTTTTTTGTTATGTAGGACCCTCAGGAGTGCCAAAGTGTCCTGTAAGTAAGATGGAAGCTGAGTTACGTATGGGCGCAAAAAGGCATCGACAAGTCTGCTTCCCTTTTCACTTTTTGCCCCTATTCCCGATATGATGGGGCGTCCTGGGGGTTTTGTGATGTTTTTATGTGTCTTAGGAAGTGAATAAAAGGACGGAACTCTAGGATAAGTAGTCTTTAGGGCCTCAAAGATGTCTTTGTCAATTATTCCTTGGTTGAATGCTCGTGTGATCAGGATTTCATAGTCTCCATTGTAGGTTACTATATTTTCAGGGGTGATGAGCTTGTACCAATCCTGGTTGGATAAAATGTCTAAGCACATTTGCCTGTATTTCGCAGTATCCATCACTACAACATTTCCCCCTTTATCTGCCATTTTTATGGTGATTTCTTTATTATCCTGAAGTTGACATACAGCGAGTAATTGTTCAGACGTCAGGTTCCTCATTTTTTGTGACCTAAAGTCTAGTTTATTTATATCGTTAGTTACTTGCTGTAAGAAGGTCCAAATGCTGGGATTTGTTTTTAGAGATGGAAAATTGGTCGATTTATTTAAAAATTTGGGTATCTCCTTGGGTGGAATTGCTTGAGGGAGGTCCCCTGTTGGAGGCAGGGGAGCCCCCTCAGCAGGACCACCCTGGGACCCCTCGCTTTCATCCAGAAGATCCATAAGATCCTTGAGAGCAAGGAAATCTCTCACTGTGAACCCTTTCCATTTTTCCCTTTCAATATACTCCTGTTTTTTCCTTTTCCTTTCGTCATCAAACATAAATTTGTAAGTTAGTCGTCTTGCAAATAGGTTGAGGTCTTTTACAACCTCAAAACTGTCAGTGCAAGATGAGGGACAAAAGCTTAGACCTAAACCCAAAACCTCTAGTTCCGTGCGTGACAGTGACTTGGATGATAAGTTAATAACCTGAAGCTGATCCTCTATCGATCCTTGTACGCGAACCTCTCCAGATTCTGCGAACTGGTTGAGCGGTTGGGGGGATCTTGTGTGGGGGGGAATAATTGAAAAACCTTGTCTTTTATATTTTTGGAGATGGCACCTCCATTTCGCGGAGTATTGGGGTGTAGTGATGGAGTCAAGGGTAGGGATAGGGGGGCTCTATTGGCCCCTGTTAGGGGCTCCAGCCCAGTGGGTTCTCCCGTCATTTGGTGGCGGGGGTCAATTCCCGTTAGGCCAGTTTTTCTTATATCATGATCATTAAAGTTGTCCACAGGGTGCTCTCTTGTTCTTTTGTCCCTGCCTCCCTTATTGCTACCATCACCTGTCGTTTGTCTCTTTCTGGACCCTCGGGATCTTCCTCTTCCTCGTGCTGACAGGAGAGGTGGGGCTGGATGGGCCGAATAGGAGAAATTCGATGAGTCAGAATCTGTTCCATCTCTCGGGTCACCATCACTTTGTGATTGTGCCTTCTCCATATTCTGCTCGTATCTTTTATAGTTCTTTCTCCCTTGTTTTCCTCCCCGTTGGGGCCATCTATATGCATATTTACCATTAAAGGCCATTTTGTCTCTAATAAATTTTATATCCTTCTTATAGATGAGATCTTTGTTATATTTTTCCAAATATTCCTTTAGCCATTTGTCTTTTTCCAAAAATTTGGGGTGGGCACATAAGGAAACATTTTGTTTTTGGAACTCTATAATTTCAATATCCAACTCCTTAATATCTCTATTATAGTGGTCAATTAGTGCCAACATCATTTTGGACGTGCATTCCTGCAAGTTGGATTCCCATTTTTGTTTGAAGTCTATATTGGTTTCCCAAAGGTTTGGGAAGACCTGTATTCTCAAACCCTGAGGATTCAGGCCTTCCTTGATGTATCTTTCCAAAAATTTGACTTGCCAGAATAAATTGGATTTACGTTCTAAGGCTTGTTTTAGCTTGGTTATAAGTACCTCTATTTCCAGTTCTATTCCATGATCGTCACCACATTCCTTGTGTAATTTTGACATAAGTCCGTCCCATTCAGAGCCGGTATAGTCCGTCATTTTTTGGTCTCCTGGCGGAGAGGGGAGGGGGGAATTTGGGAAATATGTCCTCTCTGTGAACAGAGCATATAATCTGACAAATGATTAAGACACACAAATAATAATATTGGTGTACAATTCTCAAAAATTTTTTTGTTTGTTACATTAATTGTTACTCACCACCTTGCAGTAAATGCTAAAGGTGGATAAACCCGTAGCTAAAAGATGAGCCTCTTCAGCTCTAACAACGTTTAAAATATAGAAAGATAAGCTATGGGGGGTACCTCGTCCTATTGAATTTACAAAAGAAAGGAACAAGAGGGGGTTTAGCCAACCTGACGGACTATCTCGGTACCTGAACAAAGTGGGATATTTAATACTGTTTAATTTCTTTAAATAAATTTTTATTGTAACAAAGTAGAAAACGTTATGTATATGAACATTAAAAAGAAAACATTCGTTGAATGTATAGCATACATACAGACATGATAAGTTACATTGATCTTTCAGATATGCTAGTTATGTGGTGGTTGACGCGTTTCGCCTATGGCTTCATCAGAACCAACAAACAGCAACTTTAATATCTGTGATATATTCTAAAAGAGAAAAATGAAAATTACTTATGAGTGAACCACATTGTAATCTCGAATATACCTTGGGATGTTATTGATAGCGACCTATTGTCCTGGTAAATATTTAATGGCTCAATAAGTACCTTTGTAGCTTGTATTCCTGTTTAAGGATGTCCACTCAACTAGTGGAAAAATAGCTTAATACTGTTACCTAGGAGTAAAGAATCAAATTAATTGCCAGAAAAAGTTTTTGGGGATTATAGCACTATCTAGAGTAAAAACAGAAAGAGAGAGAGAAAAAAAAAAAAAAAAAAAAAAAAAAAGTAAAAAAATAAATAAATAAATAAATTTATAGATAAATTTTTGGGGGAGGTGAAAAGGGGAGACTCATCAAATCAGAGACGAAATTTTTTATGCATTGCCAGTAGAGGTGGCTAAATACTTACATAAAACAAATGTAATTCAAAGATGAAGAGATCTGTAGTCCGCCTTAGTGGTACTTATGGTAGTAGGAATAACAAGTAAGTATTGTCCGCCTAAGGACAACGAATATAATAGATTAGTTTTTTTATATATATATATTAGATTATTTTATCTGGGTCCTGTTTGGGATGGGTTTACAGTTACTCAATTTGATTTAATTTGAGTCCTACCTAGATGGAGTCTTCAGAAAGTTTCTTAACCCGAATTATCACGGACTAAACCCATGTTGGAGAACTCCTTATAAAGGAAACACTTATATGGGGTTCTGATGGAAAAAAGGAATAAAGACATTTATCTAATAATGGGAGTATTTGGTGGTGATCAGGCTTTAAACGACAGAAAAAGGACAAGCCAAACTACGCAAGGGGTAAATCTAGTCTCCCCCAGGTTGTACCTTTGAGTATGTATCAAGAACTTCCTTGCCTGGGAAGGGCCACCTGAAGACTTGTGGGAAACAGATCCCATTAGCTGGAAGATCCAACAATTTGTCTGCAACAACAGATCGATCAATCAGGGGATATACAGTGAATATAATATTGGTAAATCAAGGTACCCTCAAAACAACCCATTGGTATGGCTTACCAAGGGTTAATTGGGGGAATGAAATCCCAAGATAACATGTCTAAAATCAATGGCAATGCGTACCTAAACTCAGGAGAGTTGAATTAGGCCAGCTTCCCAGCACTTCATCTGCAGCATTTGTGCTGCAGGAGTGCTGGTTATATAGTGGGGATTACCGCCTACCAGGGCGGATGATAATCAAGAACAGCTGGTTGGAAATGTGTGAAACTGAGCCCAAATTCACTGGGCATGCGTCAGCTAGTGGCCGGCCCCGCTCATAGCAGGGAGAGGTCCGCCGCGCCAATGTGCGCGTCTATTATCTAATATAGGTCAGTGCGCATGCGCCGATTGATGGCGTCAGTAGCGTCTCACCATGGAGACCCAACAGGCATACATATGCCGTCTAAGGTAGTCCAGCGCATGCGTGGCTCCGCATCAAACGCATCGCCGGCGTCTCACCATGGAGACCACATATCAAGCGGCGCGTCGTCCAATACATTCCAGCGCATGCGCAGAAAGGAAAGTTGCGGACTTATACTGCAATTAGGAGGCTTAGGCCATCGGTGTATATAGATAGTGGAACAGCAGATAACACGGTTATGTAGGGCTAGAGGGCCAAGGGAATATAATTTTATATAGAATAAAATAACAAAAAAATTAGAATTAGATAGAGTAAGTTGGAAATAAAGTAAATTGAAATAAAAAATAAATTACCTAACAATAAAAAATAATAAAAAAATAAATAAAAAAAAAAAAAAAAAAAAAAAAAAAAAAAAAAAAAAACAAAAAAAAAAATAAAAAAAAAAATTAAAAAAAAAAAGGAAAAAAATATTAAAAATAGATAGTGCTAAAAAAAAAAAAAAAAGGGAGAAAAAGCTTAGATAGTGCTAAAATTGTATGGGGTCGAGATGTGGGGAAGAGCCCCCTCCGAAACCTCCACCGCAGCGCCAACCACCATGGGAGGGTTGGGCTAGATAAAAAACGCCCAACATACCCTCCCGATCTTTTCCACACCAGAGGGGGTTAAAGCACTAGTGTGTTAGTGGCATCACACAGAGCTCCTATATTTTCTTTGCAGAAGCACCCATAGGACTTCTAGTGTGTTAGTGGCATCACACAGAGCTCCTATATTTTCTTTGCAGAAGCACCCATAGGACTTCTAGTGGCATCACACAGAGCTCCTATATTTTCTTTGCAGAAGCACCCATAGGACTTCTAGTGTGTGTGGCATCACACAGAGCTCCTATATATTCTTCTCAGCAGCACCCACAGGACTTCTAGTGTGTTAGTGGCATCACACAGAGCTCCTCTATTTTCTTTGCAGAAGCACCCACAGGACTTCTAGTGTGTTAGTGGCATCACACAGAGCTCCTCTATTTTCTTTGCAGAAGCACCCATAGGACTTGTAGTGTGTTAGTGGCATCACACAGAGCTCCTATATTTTTTCTTCTCAGCAGCACCCACAGGACTTCTAGTGTGTTAGTGGCATCACACAGAGCTCCTCTATTTTCTTTGCAGAAGCACCCATAGGACTTCTAGTGTGTTAGTGGCATCACACAGAGCTCCTATATATTCTTCTCAGCAGCACCCACAGGACTACCGACTACAATGGCTGGAAGACCGCCAAGGGGAGGCAGAGCGTGCAGAGCCAAGAACACAGGGCAGGCAGGCTCTGTTTCTAGTGGACGTGGCCGTGGACGTGGACGTGGTCGTGCATCGTCATCAGCACGTGGCCATGGGACACGCGCGTCTTTGTTTTCGGCAGCTGGACATGTGGAGCCGCATCATGCTGAAGGCTTGGTAGAATGGATGACCAAGCCCTCCTCATCCTCCTCATCCTCTCTCACCCAGGCTCAGGGTACTGACAGAGCATCATCAGCCACCCCTTCCCTAGACCCACCATGTCCTCCTGAGGAGTCCCCCGAACTCTTTGAGCACAGTGTTGGGTACATGCTCCAGGAGGATGCCCAACGATTCGAAGGCTCGGATGACGATACCCAGCTTGAGGAATCTGGCAGTACTGTTCCACCAGCTGCAGCTTACTGCCAGGTTTGCTCTAGTGGTGAAGAGGGAGGGGATGATGAGGTCACTGACTCCACGTGGGTGCCTCAAGGGAGAGAGGATGAGGAGGAGGACGAGGAGGAGGAGGATGCGGCGTCACATGTCCAACGAGGCAGGATGCCCCCTGGAGGCCAGGTAGAGGCCAGCACAGCAACTGTACAACACCGCAGAGCTCCGCCTGTGCAGGGCGCTGCCTCTGCACGTTATCAGAAAAGTTCTTTGGTGTGGGCCTTTTTTGAGACGAGTGCAGCAGATCGCACCACTGCTATTTGCAATATTTGTCTCAAGCGTATCTCGCGTGGCCAAAACATCAGCCGCTTGGGCACCACAAGCATGACCAGACATATGGCGACCTGCCATGCAGCTCGTTGGCAGGCACACATAAAAGACCCACACCAAAGAACTAAGCGGACCTCTCCTTGCTCCTCCTCAGCTGGGATCTCCATCCCCACTACACCTTCAGTCCTCTCTGAAAGCTGCTCTAAGAGGACTGAAGGTGTAGAATTAGGTGTGTCACAACCAAGTACTTGCAGTACACCGACGTCCGATTGCAGCAGGCAAATTTCCCTGCCCCAGCTGCTGGACCGTAGAAAGAAGTACACTCCCAGCCATCCACATGCCCAGCGGTTGAATGCTAGCCTGGCTAAATTGCTAGCACTTCAACTGCTGCCTTTTCAGTTGGTAGACTCGGCCCCCTTCCGTGAGTTTGTTCAATGTGCGGTTCCTCAGTGGCAGGTTCCCAAACGCCACTTTTTCTCGCGGAAGGCGATTCCGTCTCTCTACCGGCATGTGGAGGGCAATGTCCATGCCTCGCTGGACAGGGCGGTCAGCGGTAAGGTGCATATTACCGCTGACTCATGGTCCAGCAGGCATGGACAGGGAAGGTACCTTTCTTTCACGGCCCATTGGGTCACTCTATTGGCAGCTGGGAGGGATGCAGGACAAGGTGCAGTAGTGTTGGAGGTTGTTCCGCCACCACGCTTCCAAAACGCGACTACTGCTACTGGTTGTGACACACCTCTCTCCTCCACCCCCTCCTCTTCTTCTTCCTCCAGTGCTCTGTCCTTGGAACCAGCGGTGCTCCGTAGGCGTACAAGGGGCTACGCAAGTACGCAGGCAAAAAGATGCCATGCCGTGCTTGCGCTGGTGTGTTTGGGGGACAGGAGCCACACTGGGCCAGAGGTTCTGGCAGCTCTGCAGGGGCAGGCCGAGAGGTGGTTGACGCCACGTCAGCTTAAGCCAGGAATGGTCGTTTCTGACAATGGCACCAACCTCCTCTCCGCCCTGCGACAGGGGCAGCTCACCCATGTGCCCTGCATGGCTCACGTCCTCAACCTGGTGGTGCAGCGGTTCTTGGGCAGGTTCCCAGGCTTACAGGATGTCCTGAGGCAGGCCAGGAAAGTCTGTGTGCATTTCCGCCGATCTTATAATGCCAGTGCTCGGCTGACTGAGCTGCAAAAGGAGCTGAACCTGCCCAAGAACCGCCTAATATGTGACATGCCCACCAGGTGGAACTCAACGTTGGCCATGCTGCAGCGACTGCACACGCAGCAGAGGGCCATCAATGAGTACCTTTGCGACTACGGCACCAGGACAGGGTCAGGGGAGCTTGGTTTTTTTTCCCCACGTCAGTGGAGCATGATCAGGGATGCATGCACTGTCCTCTCACCATTTGAGGAGGCCACGAGGATGGTGAGCAGTGACAGTGCATGCATCAGTGACACTGTCCCTCTTGTCCACCTGTTGGAGCATACGCTGCGCGGGATAATGGACAGGGCACTTGAGGCAGAACAGAGGCAGGAAGAGGAGGACTTCCTTGCCTCTCAAGGCCCCCTTTATCCGGACAGTGTTCCTTCTGTCCCACCCATCACACAGGAAGAGGATGAGGAGGAGGAGGAGGAGGAGGAGGAGGAGGATTGTGTGAGCATGGAGGTGGAGCCTGGCACTCAGCATCAGCAGCAGCAGTCTTTTAGGGATGATGTACAGTCCCAACAAACCAGTGGACTTGTACGTGGCTGGGAGGAGGTGGCTGGCGATCATGTCATCCTCAGTGACCCAGAAGACTCCGGACCGAATGCCTCAGCTAACCTACGCTGCATGGCCTCCCTGATCCTGCAAAGCCTGCGGAAGGATCCTCGTGTTCTTCGGATCAAGGAGAGGGACCATTACTGGCTGGCCACTCTCCTTGATCCGCGGTACAAGGGTAAGGTTGCGGACCTTATCTTGCCGTCGCAGAGGGAGCAGAGGATGAGACATCTCAGGGAGGCCTTGCAGAAAGGTCTGTGCAACGCGTTCCCAGAAACTGGGAGGCTACAAACTCCTGGTCCTGGGCGACGAGTTGCTGAGGCTTCGGTCAGTGGCAGAAGGAGCGGTGGGGAAGGTGGACGTCTGACCGATGCGTTCAGACAATTTTTTAGTCCGCAGCCCCAAGGTATGATCGGTTCCAGCAACCATCGCCAGCGTCTGATATACATGGTGCAGGAATACCTTGGGGCAAGGTCAGACTTGGACACCTTTCCCACCGAAAATCCTCTGGCTTACTGGGTCCTGAGGATGGATCACTGGCCAGAGCTTGCACAGTATGCAATTGAGCTACTGGCCTGTCCTGCCTCCAGCGTTCTTTCCGAACGCACATTCAGTGCTGCTGGAGGATTTGTGACTGATCATAGGGTGCGCCTGTCCACCGCCTCGGTTGATCGACTGACATTCATCAAAATGAATCAGTCTTGGATCACCACCAGCTACCAGGCACCTGAGGCGGATATAACCGAATAATTTTTAATGTCACATCCCTTCAAGACTGCCTATGCTGATGCTGAGTGACTGTCCTCTTATGTTCACTGACTATCCTCTTCCTCCTCCTCAATGATCCATGCCACCACACCAGTGCCTAAGGCACAATTTTTCAGCCCCTGTTTAACAGGGGCGTGTACTTACAATTTTTTTTAAAAAAATGCTTCGCAACACGTGTGACTGCTGTGCTCCAAGTACAGTATCTGTGAGGGCCGGGTTGCAGTGTTGTGGCACCAGCACCAGTGCCTAAGGCACAATTTTTCAGCCCCTGTTTAACAGGGGCGGGTACTTACAATTTTTTAAAAAAATGCTTCGCAACACGTGTGACTGCTGTGCTCCAAGTACAGTATCTGTGAGGGCCGGGTTGCAGTGTTGTGGCACCAGCACCAGTGCCTAAGGCACAATTTTTCAGCCCCTGTTTAACAGGGGCGTGTACTTACAATTTTTTAAAAAAATGCTTCGCAACACGTGTGACTGCTGTGCTCCAAGTACAGTATCTGTGAGGGCCGGGTTGCAGTGTTGTGGCACCAGCACCAGTGCCTAAGGCACAATTTTTCAGCCCCTGTTTAACAGGGGCGGGTACTTACAATTTTTTAAAAAAATGCTTCGCAACACGTGTGACTGCTGTGCTCCAAGTACAGTATCTGTGAGGGCCGGGTTGCAGTGTTGTGGCACCAGCACCAGTGCCTAAGGCACAATTTTTCAGCCCCTGTTTAACAGGGGCGTGTACTTACAATTTTTTAAAAAAAATGCTTCGCAACACGTGTGACTGCTGTGCTCCAAGTACAGTCTCTGTGAGGGGTTGCAGTGTTGTGGCACCAGCACCAGTGCCTAAGGCACAATTTTTCAGCCCCTGTTTAACAGGGGTGGGTAATTACAAATCTTGATCTAATAGTTCACAGCAGGGCCCATTCCTGCGCCCACCAAGAGTAACTATGAGGGCCTGCAGTCTTGTGGCAACACCGTCCACCACCACCGCCAAAGGCCCAATTTTTCTGCCCTGTTCATCAGGTGCTTGCAATTACAAATCTTGATCTAATAACTCACAGCAGGGCCCATTCCTGCGCCCACCAAGAGTAACTATGAGGGCCTACAGTCTTGTGGCAACACCGTCCACCACCACCGCCAAAGGCCCAATTTTTCTGCCCTGTTCATCAGGTGCTTGCAATTACAAATCTTGATCTAATAACTCACAGCAGGGCCCATTCCTGCGCCCACCAAGAGTAACTATGAGGGCCTACAGTCTTGTGGCAACACCGTCCACCACCACCGCCAAAGGCCCAATTTTTCTGCCCTGTTCATCAGGTGCTTGCAATTACAAATCTTGATCTAATAACTCACAGCAGGGCCCATTCCTGCGCCCACCAAGAGTAACTATGAGGGCCTACAGTCTTGTGGCAACACCGTCCACCACCACCGCCAAAGGCCCAATTTTTCTGCCCTGTTCATCAGGTGCTTGCAATTACAAATCTTGATCTAATAACTCACAGCAGGGCCCATTCCTGCGCCCACCAAGAGTAACTATGAGGGCCTACAGTCTTGTGGCAACACCGTCCACCACCACCGCCAAAGGCCCAATTTTTCTGCCCTGTTCATCAGGTGCTTGCAATTACAAATCTTGATCTAATAACTCACAGCAGGGCCCATTCCTGCGCCCACCAAGAGTCACTGTGAGGGCTTACAGTCTTGTGGCAACACCGTCCACCACCACCACCACCAAAGGCCCAATTTTTCTGCCCTGTTCAACAGGTGCATGCAATTACAAATCTTGATCTAATAACTCACAGCAGGGCCCATTCCTGTGCCCACCAGTCTTGTGGCTACACCAACATCTAATAGGGCAAATTTCTGCAGAGTATATACGGCAGGCCCCTACTTTCAAACATCCAACTTACAAACGAATCCTACTTGCAAACGGAAATAGAAAACAGGAAGTGAGAGGAAATCTACCCCTAGGAAGGGAAATTCTATCATGTTAGATTTAATTTGGGAAAAAGGTATCTCCTCTCTACTGATGCTTTATCACCAATCCTTGTTTCAATTAAAACCCCACTTTTCCAAAAACATTTGTCATTGGGACGGAAAGTGAGGTGACATGTTCTGAACAGATGTGCAAAGACAGCAAATGTTACAGGGGTGATAACCCCTCCCTATGTTCTCCAAAAAGCATAAAAATAGATTTTTTTGGGATGGAGCTACACTTCATAATGTACCTGTTCAGATTCTACTTAAGAACAAACCTAAAGCCGCAAGTGGTTTTAAATGGCTTTTTTTTTTCCTTTACAAATGTCATTTTGTGCAAGGACAGTTCTAAACACGGGAAACACATGCCACTTCACAGGCATACTTTGGACACCCCCCAGGTACCATATTTAAAGGAAAATTTCACTTTTTTTTTTTTCACTTTATGCATCATTAAAATGACTGCTCCCGAAAAAACGTTAGTTTTTAAAAGTTCTTTTTGCATTGATATATGTCCCCTGGGGCAGGACCCGGGTCCCCAAACCTGTTTTATGACATTAACATGCATATTGGCCGTTGTAATTAGCACTTTTGATTTGAACGTTCGCGTCCATTATAACGTATAGGGTTCGAAAATTCGCGCGAACTTTCGGTCGGTTCGAAGGTTCTGGTGCGAACCGAACCCGGGGGTGTTCGGCTCATCCCTAATGGGTACCTTCATGACCACAACATACAGGGGTATACAATGTCCTATTAACGTATAAGCACACACAGGCTGGACTGGATGGACTTTTTTTTTTTTCACCCTCACTATGTAACTATGTAACTATACATCAGGGCACAAAATTTCAAATCCTGAGCTACTAGCCAGGCCTTAAGAGTTACTCGCCACCAGTTGCTCCACCCAACCCCTACCCTGCCCCTCATTCTGCCCCTAAACATGCCCTTGTAAATTATCTCATTAAATTATTTAGACTTGATTTAGACCAGATTCTAGTGAATTCATTGCGTTAAATATACCCTGGATGTGAAATGCCTGTGTAATGATAGCCATGCATAAACCAGATCCCCAGACCTCAGACTAGCCCTACCCGTATGTAGTGCAAGGGCCCTTCTGATTGGATACAAATTGATTGGATAGATACGGTAGGCCCTCAAATTATGTAAGTTTGGTAAATCTAAAGTTGATTGTTGATAGTTTGTAACATGTAGGGTGATCCTAATTCTGATGTGGAAATTGGATAATAGGCATGAATAAAGCATAAATGATGGGACTAGCAGTAGTAAACCAGTCATTATCCTTGCTCATGGGGAGTGCACAAATTACGCTCAAATAAGGTGGCATAGAAAATAGTCACCCTGGCTTAGGAGGGAAGGGCAAAAGTCAGGGTGGGTTAAGTATCATTTAATAATTTGTTTATTTTGCTGTGGGGGTTTTGTATTGGGTATTGGGTTTTGTATTGAGAATGGGGGGAGGGGGAGAGGACCTTGCTTTTTTAATTGCAATGTCTCCTTCTTTAACATTTGGTCTTTGGTGATATCATAATTTGGTGTTATTGCTCTCACTCTCTCATACTGGTCACTGGAAGTTTAACATGGCACCTCATGGCAAAGAACTCTCTGAGGATCTGAAAAAAAGAATTGTTGCTCTTCACCAAGATGGCCTAGGCTATAAGAAGATTGCCCAGACCCTGAAACTGAGCTGCAGCACGGTGGCCATGACCATACAGCGGTTTACCAGGGCAGGTTCCACTCAGAACAGGCCTTGCCATGATCGACCAAAGAAGTTCAGTGCACGTGATAAGCATCATATCCAGAGGTTGTCTTTGGGAAATAGAGGTATGAGTGCTGCCAGCATTGCTGCAGAGGTTGAAGGGGTGGGGGGACAGCCTGTCAGTGCTCAGACCATACACCGCACACTGCATCAAATTGGTCTGCATGGCTGTTGTCCCAGAAGCAAGCCTCTTCTAAAGATGATGCACAAGAAAACCCGCAAACAGTTTGCTGAAGACAAGCAGACTAAGGACATGGATTACTGGAACCATGTCCTGTGGTCTGATGAGACCAAGATAAACTTATTTGGTTCAGATGGTGTCAAGCGTGTGTGGCGGCAACTAGGTGAGGAGTACAAAGACAAGTGTATCTTGCCTACAGTCAATCATGGTGGTGGGAGTGTCATCGTCTGGGGCTGCATGAGTGCTGCTGGCACTGGGGAGCTACAGTTCATTGAGGAAACCATGAATGCCAACATGTACTGTGACATGCTGAAGCAGAACATGATCCCCTCCCTTCAGAGACTGGGCTGCAGGGCAGTATTCCAAGATGATAACGACCCCAAACACACCTCCAAGACGACCACTGCCTTGCTAAAGAAGCTGAGTAAACCATATTGAGCATCTGTGGGGCATCCTCCAAGGTGGAGGAGCGCAAGGTCTCTAACATCCACCAGCTCTGTGATGTCGTCATTGAGGAGTGGAAGAGGACTCCAGTGGCAACCTCTGAAACTCCGGTGAACTCCATGCCCAAGAGGGTTAAGGCAGTGCTGGAAAATAATGGTGGCCACACAAAATAGTGACACTTTCACTTAGGGGTGTACTTACCTTTGTTGACAGCGGTTTAGACCTTAATGGCTGTGTGTTGAGTTATTTTGAGGGCACAGCAAATTTACACTGTTATACAAGCTGTACATTCACTACTTTACATTGTAGCAAAGTGCCATTTCTTCAGTGTTGTCACATGAAAAGATATAATAAAATATTTACAAAAATTTGAGGGGTGTGTTTACTTTTGTGAGACACTGTACGGACATATTAAAGTCCTGTTATACTTTACAATTCCTGACGGAGAACAGCAGCACTGCACTCTCTGTCCTTGGAGGCGCAGAGACAGCAATGGGAGCCATTGGGTCCTACTGCTGTCAATCAAATTGTGTGAGTAGGGAGCAGGGACAGGGCCGACCCATGCTGTGTGTGTTAATAGATGTACACAGTTTGGCTTGGGATCTAGCCAGCACCAGTGCCCCCATAGAAATTGTCTTTCTATTGGATGCACTTGCAATTGCTCTATTCCAAATTTTGATAGCAGTATCCTACCAACTTTTTCCATTCATTGGTGGGTACCAATTGAGTAAAACGAGTGGTACATAACACCAACTTATGCCTACTGAATCATATGTTTTTTGAAAAGTCAAGTATTTTTATGGGGGCACCCGGAAGGGAGGAGAAGCGGAGAGCGGCGGACGAGAGACCCCAGAAGAGGATTTTCGGGGCTGCTCTGTGCAAATCCACAGCACAGGGCAGGTAAGTATAACATCTTTTTTATTTCAATAAAAAAATAAATAAACCTTAACAATCATTTTAAGTTCACTATCAATGTAGTATAGTGGGGTGTATGCACATATGCTGTGGCCATAATATCCTTGCTTTTACAGCACCACCCGCCAAAGCCAACCCATCCAATTGAATAGGGGTGCTCCGTAGCCACCTCCTTACAGCCTGTCAAATGCTCTCTGAATAGTAAGTCAAATGCAGATCACTCTACAGAAGTCACCTCTTGTATAAAGGAGCCCTTATTGTGGATTTTACAATGGAGTGCAGATTCCTTCCTCTCTTCTATGTGGTATGCCCTGTTACAACTAGTCTGGTTTTTGGAGCTGAATTGTACAGCTTTACAGTGCCATTACTAAAGCTCTGTGTTCCACAATATTCACTGTTGATTTTAGGATTCCCTGCCAGTTTTCTTTGTCTTTATCCTCTACCGCCTTTCTGACCTTTTTTTTTCCCCATCTCTCCTTGTATGTTGACACAAGTGATTAAAGCAATATTTCCTTCATTACCCAATTAATAATCATTTCAAAACAAAATTGAAGCAATGCTTACCCTTTAAATAGTGTAGGGCTTGTCGGGGGCACAGAAATACTTGTCATCTCTTTAGGTATTCATTAATTCTCATTTACAAGCCTGAGGCTAGTTCTATGATAGAATAACGCAGAGCACTGAACCCTTTATGCTGAGCGACAGTTATAGTGAATAACTTGTATTCAAATTTTCCGATTAATTGCCTTGTGAATGGAGCTTCGTTTTGAGGGGATGAGAGATGGACCAGAAAATACGTTGCTCCACAAACTGGATTCTATATACTAATGCAGGGGTCTCAAACTGGCGGCCCTCCAGCTGTTGCAAAACTACAAGTCCCATGAGGCATTGCAAGGCTGACAGTGACGAGCCTGACTCCTTCAGGCAGAGGCATGATGGGACTTGTAGTTTCGCAACAGCTGGAGGGCCACCAGTTTGAGACCCCTGTACTAATGTATACCAGCTATGTCTCCTTGGGTTTGATGTAGAATGTACAATGCATAAAATGTTTTATATCATGAACAAACCGGAGGCCTAGAAGGTCATTTATCCATCATTTCCACATTTCTTTTTTTTTAATTGTTTATGTGATTTAGCATCTGGAATGAGAACATTCTATACCACGGACAACAGATGTACTTGCTGTCTATTCTGAAAATAACAGGTATGTTGCAGCCATGTATGAAATAATTGCATTTAAACTTTCCATCTCTAGCCAATTGCCTATGGACAGATTTATTTACCTTATATACTCGAGTATAAGCCGAGTTTTTCAGCACATTGTGCTGAAAGTGCCCCCCTCGAATTATACTGGAGTCAAGCACTTTTCTGCAGCAGAGAATGACATTCTCCGACCTGACTTTGGGGCCATGTATCTCGGGGCCACTTGGTGCTAGGAACCCCAAATTTGGTGTGCAACTAGCATTACAACATATCCAAATTTGGGGTTCCACCAAGTGGCCCCGAGATACAGGGCCCCAAAATCGGTCAACTGTGTCCATCTGCAGCAATGTCATTTCGGGGACCCTTTGGGTCCAGAGACCCCAAATGGCTGCAGCTAGGCGGCATCTAGGAACCCTTAACTACCAAGTTTGAAGTTAGGGGGACCTATGGCTGCAAATGGGCACAGTGAGGCTGCAAATGGGCATTGTTGACCCTCTTTTCCACTTCCACAGTAGCTGCACATTTCTCACCCTAGGCTTATACTCGAGTCAATGCTTTTTCGCATTTTTTTGTGGTAAAATTAGGTGCCTCGGCTTATATTCGGGTCGGCTTATACTCGAGTATATACAGTAGTTCTAAATAGCCTTTAAACTCAGACTGTGGGGTTTATTTACTAAAGGCAAATCCATTTTGCACTGCAAGTGCACTTGCACTTGGACAGTCGCTGAAAAAAATGCATTTTTGCTTGTACCTGATTGGATAATAAAATCAACAGAGCCTCCCCTGATTTCAGATGTTCCCCTCAGATTCACAATGACTGCACTTTCAAGTGCACTTGAGTGCAGGGTGACTTTCTATGTGTGTTCATAGGACCCAGCACTGCCATCTCTCAGACCTCTACAGCCCTGCCCATACACACTGCAGCATTAGCAGAAGTCAGCACAGAAACACCCGACAAGTATTTATGTTCCCTGCTATAAGCATGGTTATAAACCTACTATATTTGAATACTGGGGGCAAATTCTGCAGACTTTGTAATTTTAACATGGTTGTAAGGCTAGCTTTAATTATGTACTACTTGTTTTTACTCATTGCCTGTTTTTCACGGAGCCTCCCTGGCGGTATGATTATGTTTGATTTTTGCGTCTCAAAGCGGTAAAATTATTTTGCATAGAAATTTGGCGTTTTATATTGTAGGCCTGTAATTCTTAGCAATAACACACTTAAATCTGTCCAAACAAGAGTCTAGTAGATATCCCGGGTATGATGAAGTTTGAAACACAAAATCATAAATTATAATTTAATAAATAAATATAAATAATTATAAAAAATAATAATATAATAATAATAAAATTAATTTCCCCATGATTCACTATCGCTCAATTCTGCAAGTGTTCTAATTTACTATCGCTGTTTTCTAGCTGGTCTAAAACCACTTTTGACGTAAAGGGGCGCTTTTTGGTTGCTATGGACAATCTCCAGTTTCCAGGCAGAAAGAACAGTATATATCATATAAAACTGCATGAAGGGCATTGGACAAAGCACTGGGGACAAAAGGGATGGGAAATAATTCCATACAGTAATGTAATCTGTAAGATTACAGTGTACTGTATGTGTTATTATTTTTCATTTTTTTGAATTTGTTCAATCCATCATCTGAAAATGGAAAGAGTATGGCACAACTGAAAACCTACCAAGACATGGCCATCCACCTAAACTGATAGG
>CM053033.1:76905137-76938074 GCA_028564925.1 Lithobates sylvaticus | reverse complement strand
CACGCTAGCCTCCTGCAGGGAGCCTAGGCATGCCACAGAGAACATATCACAAATGTGGGCAAACATGATAGCAGATGGAGAGTCTTCAAACCTTGCTCACCTGTTGCTGATTGGAGGCAATAACTGGAGGTGGGGACTGGCTATTCAACCCAGGCAGCAAAACATAACTATGGCCAAACAGGGTTTTAACCACTTTCTACTGACTGGAAGAGGAGAGGACTGGGGGTGAGGTTGGCCCATTCAACACCCTTCAACAAGCAGAGGAAGTGTGTGATTATGGGAGTGTGTGTGTGTGTATGAGGTTGTATGGGTCTGTATGTGAGTGTGTTTGTAAGAATGTCTGTGTGTCTTTCTGTATGTGTCGCACTGGCAAATAATAATGTGAACCCACCATAAATTCAATACATAAAAACATAATATAACTACCACCATAAACAATAAATAAATATAAAGTACAAAATTCATATTAAGTGAAGTGTAATGTTTTATCCAGTACTGCACTTGGTTGTTCTTTCACCATCTACAAATTTTCATGAACTTCTTCAATCTATTTATTGATTTATTTATATTTTATAAACTTAACAAATCACTTATTTATGGATTTATTTATTACACTTCCCTTTATATGAATTTTGTACTTTATATGTATTTATTGTTTATGGTGGTAATTATATTATTTTTTTATGTACTGTATTTTATTGAATTTATGGTGGGTTCACATTATTTTTTATTTGGCAGCACAACACATTTGTTTTGGTGATATTCTTTGTATTATTGTGTGTAGATACAGTGAGTGCTGCTGTCATTTGTTGATAACATTTTTTGTGATTTCTGTTATTGACACTTTAACGCAGGATATTTTCCCCCTTTTTTGATATATTGTCTTTTTGTATGGCCTTGTTTACAAGGGCAATGATACCCCTAGAGCATGAAAAGAGCCATTTTTTGCAGTGTCTGTAACTTCCAGGGGCTAATACTGTCAAGTACCTGATGGCTGAGCCTGACGTGCAGAGGGAAGGCCTCTCGTAAAAACCCCTGCTCAGGGACCACCGATGTTGTGATAGTGGTTGTGAGAGCGTGGTAGTATATAGGTGCCTGGATCCTCTTCCGTGTGGTGTATGTGTCACCGGGGTGGACCAGCAGGTTAAACAGCAGGTGTTGGCAGGCCAGCAGATGCTGGGCTGGTGGCAGTAGGCAGCAGGGACCAGGCAGGTGCATGCTGAGCAGAAGAGACACAGGATGTGTGGTCAGACAAGCCGGGTTGGTAACAGATGATCAGATGCAGGCATAGATGGCAGGCAAAGAATGGTCAGGATGCAGGCGAGGTTTGGCAACAGGATATTAAGCAGAGGAGAGGATAAGCAAAGTCAACAAGGCAAGCCGGAGTCAGGATAATAGGTAGCAAGCGTAGTCAGAGGAAGCCGGGTCAAACACAGGAATCAAGTAAGGATCGTAGGAACAGGTATAAGCTGCAGATCAGAAAGCAAAGTACTAGTGAACCTGCTGCACTTATATATGGCATTCGGGTGCCACCGCTTATTTTTGCGCGCGTTCGCGAACATTTGTGCACATGCGCACATTTGTGGGCCTGACATGATGGGAATTTGCGGGATTGCGCATGCACATTTGCGTCTGCCCTTGAGCACGAAGTCCCTGGCTATTTTTTTGAAGTTTGTTGTTAAAGTAGTAGTAGTAAGTGTTAGCTCTCTGTTAATGTTCAGTGTGAACAAAATCATATGTAATGGCAGTGTTTTTTAAATATTGATTGTATTGAGGTTTATATGTATCTGTGAGACTTTTTATTGTGACAGCCATCAAAGCATGTTTAATAGGTACAAGGAGGCCTGGGGTTTGTTTAGCCTGTCCCCTTGTGCTCCTCCCACTGGTAACAGTTTGGTAACACCCACTGTTTGCCACTGCACAGTCACCAAGATGGGAAGTGAAGGTAAATCTCCTTAATGTATTTGGAAATGTCTCTGTAAGCTTTACAGGAAAGGGACAATTTATCACATTTTGGAAATTTAGGAAATGAGAGTTTTATCAATTCAAATACTGATTTCACTGGGTGAATTCAGAATGCGAGAATTACAGTATATTAAGAACCATCATTTACAGTAGTGAAGATTCTAGAACTAGGCTGGGTGAACCATGAAAGGCAGGTAAACTGTATGTCCAGCCAAAACTGTTTTCCGTTTTGGATAGCATGTGATAGGGTTAAATACCCTGCTGGATTTTTACTGCTACCTGACGCCCTTTTGAAGAGTTATGATGCTCAAACCAATCAAAGTTCAGTTTGCTGGAGGTTCCCTGAACAACTGAAAAAATCTGCAAACCCAATTGCAAGGCCAATTTGCAAGCATTTGTAAAAAAAAAAAAAAAACATGGGTAGCTGTTTTTTTTTTTTTTAATATATCAATCAGTGGAATGTGGGCCATTTTAAAGGCTTAAAAATCAACATTTAAAATACACTATTCCTTAAATAATATGCTTGGGGTGTATCATAACCCTGCAAATGAAATGGTATACATGCATAATGCACAACTACAAAAGTGAAATTTTGAAAAGAAAAAAGAAACCATTGCCGCTAAATGATCTTTCCAGGTTGGCATTGTTCCTGGCCACTGGGTGCGCCTCTATACCAGACCTATATCTAGGATAATAAAATCGCAAGGGATCCCCTAAAAATCCATACCATCTGAGCATGTTCCCAAGGGTCCCCCTAGCAAAGCATCTGGTCTCCCCCCAAAATCACGTCCCATGGTGTGAAGAAATTTAGATCTATTATCAATCACAATGAATGACGTCCATATGACCCGGTGACGCAAACACGACAGCCTACGCAAATGGCAGCTGGCTGCTGAATGTCAACAAACTAGCTGGTGATGCTGTCTAAACGAATTGCTTCCAGCTGCAGTAGCAGCCAGAGGTTTAGCTGGCTGGCAAACAAATCTGACCATTTAGTTTGTCTGTTTGGTGAACCCCGGTTTGGTGAAAAGCTAGAATTCAGGCTGATCGCAAAACTCATCCTTATTAGAAAGATTTACCCACTTCCTGTCCTGATAACAACCGTTTCACGGTATTGGAATTTAAGGCCATTTTCTAAAAGCCTAACAGACAGAAATCAAAAGACATGGAATACTAAAACCGTCTCAGCTTTTTATTGCTGTCTGTGTCCCTGTTGCAAATTTTCCCTTTCATCTTGCCTGGTGAAAGTTATCACTGAGACAAAACGCAAAGGACAACTACTCTGTTGGAGCAATGGATAGTAGTAAGAGCCTGACAGAGGTTCTAATTCTTCCCCACTCTATTCAAAATAATATATTACATTTTTTTGGGGTTGGATAGGATACACACACTTTAATTAGTATATCTAAAACCCTACTGTGACCAAACTAGACCTATTGTATTGATTCTATTGTATTGTACCTATTCTATTGTAATGATGTTTTATAACCCAATCTCTTTGAGTATTTTCCTAAGAAAAGTGGACATGCAGTGGTTCACTAACAAGATAAAGTAACTGCCAAGGCTGTCAATGCAGTTTCCAGTAACAAAAAAAAAAAACAAAAAAACTCTCCAAGCTGAATAATTATCTGCGATGTGCAGAGTCAGAACAGGGATAAGATATCTGGAATCAATGCACCTATCCTTCTATCTATTTGATTCGTTACAATTTTTAATACAGTTGAATGTCAGTATCAGGACATAGATTTATTTTCCTGTTCAGAGTTCTGCTTTGAGCGACACAGTTGCACACAACAGATCCTTGAATGGGTTTTTAATGCAGAGAGAGATGTGACTCAGTTGGAAACAAATGAGCGATTCTCCTCACATGTCTTACTTAAATGTAATACTGGCAGATGGAAATGTTGGAACATGGAATCAGCGTCTTTTCTTGGATATATTAAAGGAACAGATCTAATCAATTTACAGCTCAGAAAAAGTGTGAACTCCACCAGGCACCTTCTCACACCTCTGTTAGTCACCCATGACACTTGCCATACTTAGCTGCAGATAAATTATGCCTTTCTTCTCAGATAAAAAGCTGATGGTTTCACCTACAGTTCACAGGTTTGGATCAATTCAGTGGCGCACGACACAGCAGTCAGGCCTCGAAGCAAATAGTCAAAGTACAGTACAACTAGGGTGTGGGGCTTTGTTAATCCACACAACAAAATTCATCTCTCTGTTTTGGGTGGAGTGGGCCAGGGTTCACTCCTATGCTTGGTTTGCATTGATAGTTGAGAGTTGGGGTAAGATCCTCTTTCTAATCCAGCATAGCTTTGACAGGCAACATCAGCTTTTTCTTCTAAGCTACTGTCAACAACGACCATTGACAAAAGTAGCTAAAAAGCCAAACTGCTGTGTCAGGGCTGGGATCAGCCCTTCCCTCTCTGAGCTGGTCGCTCAGCTGTCAGCTAATTGACAGCTCCTATCTCTCCACAGTGACTCACCTGTTGATGATATCCTGCTCGTCAGTCCTGCCTACTTAAAGCGGTATTAAACCCGCTGACTTTTTTTCTACACCTGTAAGGCAAAAGGCATAATGAGCTAGTATGTACCGCATACTAGCTCATTATGAAATACTTACCTTAGAACGAGACGTCGGTATCTCACCCGGTCCACGCAGAGGGAGCTGACACTTTGCCTCAGTGTGTCTTCCGGGTTTTGCAGCTCCAGCGCTGTGAGTCAGTGATGTCACTACCATGCATGCACGTCGGAGACTTCTTTCCGGCAAGGTCCGGTGTCTGCCGGACTTTCAGCCGAGAATCCCCGAAGCGCATGCGCCGCTCAAATCAGCAGCTCATTGCAAGGGGAATATCTCCTAAACCGTACAGGTCTTTTTACCTACAGGTAAGCCTTATTATAGGCTACCTGTAGGTAAAAGTTAAAAAAAATTACTATACAACCACTTTAAGCCATCTAGCCCAGAGGACCTCTGCCTTCGCCTTAGTCAACATCGCTGAGACGCTCTCCTGCATTCCTGTTTAAAGACTTGCTTGGCTGACATCCCTTCTGGCTCCAGATCATGCTTGCTGTTTTACTATGCTCATCTCCGGCTCCCTGGCGTTTGGCTTGTCTGACTATACGTTTCGGTTCCTGAACTCTGGCTATGTTTTGACTACGTTTTATTCTATTTACTTTTATTATTAAACAAGTGTGATTTAACTGTACTTCTGTCTCAGTCTGATTCATGGTTTCTGACATGCTGGCAGCAAAGATTTACAGGCATCACTCAACAAAAAATTACAAGATTAATTTGGGTTGCATACACACGGAGCTGGAATCATTCTATAACTAGTTGGGATGGACACGTAGTTATAAAAGGATTGCATAAAGCTTAACTGAGTTAGAATGCAAACCAATCTCATTTTTTACTTTCAGAGATGCATTTACTTGGAATGAAGCTCACTAAAGCCAGCATGGCTAAACAAAAAAAAATGACAGCTCAGGAGGAGCTGCTGTACTAAAAATCCAATGTTAGTACAGTGTTCTCCCCTGCTGTTCTATTGTGTTCTGACAGGAGGACGACCCCCGCCAGAACACTCCGGTCAGTGCTCTCAGTCATTGGGATCAGGAGCCGATCGGTCATGCCCCATCGACAGCTTCTGACCATCTGCAGTACACACGGGCCGAATGCCAGCCAGTTTCTATTGAACCGGCCGATGCCGCCCAACATTCGGCCCGTGTGTACTAGGCTTAAGGACTTGCTCACAAAATCCCAAGTGCCTTGCAGTAATGTGTGGCATTAATTTTTACTGGGACTGTGTGGAGTTTTCAAAAAATCCCATTCAGCTGATTTGAGTGAATTCATGCAAGATAATGAACCATTAGTGCAACAAGCTGGACCCTTTTGTAATGTAATGCAGTGCTTTGATGGTAATTGGAAAAAATGGGGGTAATTCAATTATAAGCCTACGTTCACACTGAGGCTGGGTTTGAAATTTCAAACCCACATTTCAATGAGGGGGGCGATTTGATAGACATCTGTGTGGGTTCATGCACAGATGTCTATTGAAATTGCCCCCGAATACACCAAAAGTAGCGCAGGATCTACTTTTGGGAATCTGTGTGGTGCCGCAAAGTAGGTGTCACACAGATTCGGACAGTGCCATTGCCGGCAATAGGCTCCGATTTGGCATGTGATTTGACATGTCAAATTGCATGTGCAATTGGCCCAATGTGAACATGCAAGCATTCCAAAATGACTTCTCTGGATAGTGACCAAAAACAAAATCCAACTCTTAAGCCCCATACACACACGCGGATTATCCGAGGACCAGGTCCGTCGGATCATGTCCGTCGTACTTTGTCCGATGTTGGTGTTGCGTACACACGGTCGGACAACGTTGTCGGAATTTCCGGTCTGCAAGAACGTCGTGACGTAAGTCGTCTTCCACGAGACTAGAAAAGGGAAGTTCAGCACCACGTCAGGCACCCGTTGGGCTCCTTCTGCTGATCCCGTGTTTATCGCGAGTTAGTCGAAGTTTGGGGACTTAAGATTCGCGCTTCTCAGTTTTGTCACTCAGATCGTTACTGCTCTTCAGTTTGTGCTTGTCGTGCGTATCTGTTTATTAGTGCGTGTAGTCAGTTCGCATTTGTTGGTCATTGCGGCCTATATCTTGATATAGGACGCTTTTATTTGCACTGCTTATTGTCTGCTCGTTTCTGGTATTCATTTCGTTCTTTCAGGCCTTGCTGTTTATCGGTGCTTTCTGTTTGTCCGTTCTGACCAGCCGACCGTTTGTGAGCGATGTTTCCCGTACGTACTCGTCGCCGAGTTTGTGCTGTACGCGGAATTGGTGTCGGGCTTTTAGCTTTGAGCCAAGACCCGTCCATGAACAGAGTGACGAGGAGTATGTGGACCAAGAATTGGTTGCTTCAGCGTGATCAGTTCTCGCACATGCCTTTGCTTCGTGAGATCCGGGAGAATAATCCTGATGATTTCAGGAACTTTCTCCGGATGACGGACCCCGTTTTTCACCGTCTTTTGACTTTGCTGACCCCTTTTATCAGCCGGCAGGATACCTGCATGAGACAAGCCATCACTCCGGAGCAGAGGCTTGTTGCTACGTTGAGGTACTTGGCGACAGGGAGAAGCCTTCAGGATTTGAAGTTCTCTTCAGGTATCTCTCCCCAGGCCCTGGGAATCATTATTCCAGAGACCTGTTCTGCCATCATCCAGGTCCTGCAGGAGGACTATATTAAGGTAACATTTCTACTTTACTATTCCCTTCTATGTATGCTCTGTTTGCTAATGTCTTGTATTTTTGACCTCCTTCCCGAATTACCATGATTGCAATATGCTCTAATATGCTGTGCCCCTTTTCTCCTTCATGCATTTTCCCCTTCACTTACCTCCCCAGCATGCTCTTCTGCCCCAATAGACACCTATGGCCTAGTCACTTAAGCAATGTATTTTGTCTGCTGCATAGTATTGTTTTCCCCCAAACACCCCCGAAAATATGCACAAATGTTTGCTGTGTGGTTTACTTCATGTAGAGCCCCTTTTTTTTGCCCTTTTTGTTGGGGGGGGGGGGGGGTGCCAAATTCATTCTGAACCCCCTCCCCCAACTGCTCTGTCAGATGGTACCAATCCTCTATCTGCTGGCTTTCCCAAGGTCAATACACACTATATACCTACCTCTTTATAGTGGTCATATTTAGGGATGAATTCAGCAAAGCATGTAGTGCAAGGGGCTGGCTCCATACTTTCCATTTCCTCTTTTTTTGTGTTCTTTCCCTCCTATTAGCTTGCTATGTAATTTCAGAATGTCCAAATGTGCGTTCCTTTTTTTTTGGGGGGGGGGGGGGGGGGGGGATTTGGAATGTTATTTTATCTTTCCTGTGGGCTGCCAATAGTGTTAAGTAAGGAGGGTCTGGCCAAACTAGCACACATTATTGAGCCATTTGGCAATCAATGAAGTGCAGAGGGTTACCTGTCCAAACCCCCCCCCCCCCCAAACCCCTAGTTATTGTCAATGGCCCATCAGAAGTGGGGGATTGATGGGGGGTGAGTCATCTGCTAGGGGGACCCTCTACTTTGCATTGCAAATACTTTCCAGCTTAAAATGTAAAAGTCTGATCTTGTTCCAAGATGTTTAGTGTCTAATCTGCTTGCAATGTTTATGTGCAAAGTGACTAATTTTTTTTTCTTGTTTCACTCCACAGTTCCCTTCCACGCCACAGGAATGGCAGACTGTGGCCTCCCACTTTGCCAGCCGTTGGGACTTTCCTAACTGCGGAGGTGCAATTGATGGGAAACACGTCCGCATCGTCCCACCCCCCAACTCGGGGTCCTACTATTATAATTACAAGGGTAAACCCTTGTAATTATAGTGTAGTGATGTTGGCGGTGGTGTCGGCGACATACGAGTTTTTGTATGTGGACGTGGGGATGAACGGCCGGATCTCGGATGGTGGTGCCATTGCGCACACGGAGTTCTACTGGCGTCTCCAAAGTGGCAGTCTGTGCTTGCCACCTCCAGAGGAGAATGCTGAAGGACTCCCCTTCGTCTTTGTCGCAGATGAAGCGTTTGCGTTGACTCCCCATCTGATGAGGCCTTCCCGATGAGGACCCTCACCCCAGACCAGAGGGTCTTCAATTACAGGCTGTCCAGAGCCCGCAGAGTGGTGGAGAACACCTTTGGGATCCTGGCCAGCCGCTTCCGCCTGTTTTTGACGGCTATTAACTTGGCGGAATACAAACTCAACCACATAGTTCTTGCCTGTTGCATATTGCACAACTTTTTGAAAAGACACAACACCAACTATGTGGTGACCGTTGGCCCAGATGTTGAGGGCCCTTCCAATGCCGACCTCACAGCCCTTCAACGGCACGTCCAGGCTTGCCCCCTCTAAATGCCCGCGCGGTCCGCGAGCAATATATGAAGTACTTTGTGGGTAGGGGGGCCATTGCTCTGCCTGACGATGTGTGAGAGGCATTTTTAAATAAATATATTTTTTTACCAAACCTATGTTTTCTTGTCATTTCCATATTCTAGCTTATTTGAGATATACATTTTTGCCCTTTAGCTTCAACAGTGGGAATGCACTTTCTGGGCAAAAGGAGATAACAGTCTCTTCTTCCCCAAAAGATTCTTCTCATGTTGTGTGTTTGATACCTAATCTTTTGTCTAGAGAAGGTTTGTAGTGCATAACTGACACCCAAAATACTCCTTTTCATCACCATGACAGAAATGTGTGTATTCTCAAAAATGGTGTGCTACGTGTTTTCAAACAAATCACTGTGGGTGTCATTTACATAAGTCAAATCTACAATGCGCTACAAGTGCAGTGCAAAAGTGCCCTGGAAAAGAAACTTGCAGTGCAAACTGGACTTGCCTTTAGTAAATAACACCCATTGCCCCCCCAAATCCTTTACATTTGACATACATAATGCTTTTTGTTTTTAAATAAGGAAGCCACACATTTAGAAAATTAAAAAAGTTTACTTGCAACACATTCACAAGTGCGTTTACAAACTTCTTGCCAAAACTGACAAGATCTTGGTTCTTGACAACATTGTTTACAAACATTCTGCATTTGGTAAAACCAGGCATGGAGAAAAACAGAACATAGGAACTAGGAAAGTTCAACTTTCTAAAGTGAAGACAAGATCAGACATGACTATATGTTCAAAGTGTGTTTGATCTTGCCTTCATCACATGGGGGGTCACCCCTGGAAATTGGAAATTTAGAACATGCACACAATTTGGGTCGGAAAATGAACATTAGTTGGTAAAACACATGCCTAGAATCTTCAAAAGTGCCATTTTCCATCATGGGGATGAATGGACGTTTTTTGGGGGTGCAACCCCTTCACCACAACCACTTTAGTAGTTCGTAAAGTGGTTGCACCCCCAAAAAAACGTTGTCATTCATCCACCATGATGGGAGCTAGCACATGTGGACACAATGTGTGCATGTTCCAAATTTCACACAGTTCTTAAGTTGCAAATGTGTTCAGAAACAGCCACAAATGTGTGTTAATTACTTGGTGCGTTTTGAGATTTTTCCTAAAACATCAATGATGTTCTTCAATTTTTGTTGAACATCATTGATGTTTTGCTTTATGTCATCTAGATCTCGATTGCAGACCATTATCTCCCCGATGAGTACGTGGGCACTCTCTGTGGTAAAGTGCGATTCTTCTTCCACAACATCCACGTCACCTAAAAACAACCAAAAAAAACCACAAATGTGTTTTGGAAATGAGGCAGGCATACATTGATTAGCTTACCAGTAGCTGTGTTCTCCCACACTCACCTGTTGTGGTGACAAGTTCTCCAATTTCTATGATCTCTCCTTCCTCCTCCTCCTCCTCTGCTTCTGGTCTTTCCCCTTCTTTGTGAGGTGTTGGTTTTGTGGTTTCCTCAGACGTCAAGAGTTTTCGCTCCCCTATGAGAAGGTACAAAAGGAAGATTTAGCAACACAATCTATTGAGGGCAGAAATAGGAAATGTCAAACATTGCTTGAAAGTGAGGGACAATATTTTTGTTTGGCCAGTTACAAATGACAACAACATGAATGTAGTCACTTTGTAAAGGTGCTAAACTTACTAGCTTTTTGGTAGAAGTTTGTCTGATGGAGACCCCCCTCTAGTATCCACTGGAGCACATGTGTGGAAAAGCATAATAAAAAGTGGGTTTGGGTGTCCCAGCACTAGTGCTCTAGAGTCCAGATGGGTAATCAGCTACTGGGTGACCTCTCCTTTACATAGAATAAATTGGCTTTACATTCTTGATGACATTTCTAGTGAGAACAAACTTCCTTTCCCCAAAAAAAACACCAAACATCGTATTATAAGTGGCCGAACGATTGAGGTTGAGTACGATCGGACACACACACACGAACATGACAGTGGCAGAAAGATCGAGGTTGAGTACGATCGAATGCACAGACGAACATGAAAGTGGCCATTTTCTAATGTACAACTTTGTAAAAATACAAACACATGGAGCAGTATGCAAGCCAAAAATCAAACACAAAACACAACTACTTACTTTTTTGAAGAACTCGCTTGATCTTTCTGTACTGATCGGGCTCCCTCAGTTTCAGGTCTGACCAGCGTTTCCTCAGTTGCTCCTTGGATCGTTGTACCCCAAAATGATTGTACAGCCTCCTCACAACTTTAGACATGATCTTGGCCTTTCGGACATTGGGGTTGAGGTAAGGCCCATACTTCCCATCATAGTCGCTCCTCTTTAATATGTCCACCATCTCCAACATTTCTCCAAATTACATATTGGAGGCCTTGAATTTCAGGCTCCGGGATCGGGACGTTTCTGCCTCCGGCCTTTCCTCGTCCTCCTCCTCGTTGCTGCAATATTTCGGGCGCACCTGCTGTGTCCCCGCCATGTGCTCTCCCCACTGCGCCGTAAAGAGAAGGGGTGGGGAATAGACGAGAAAGATCGTCAGGGGCGGGCGGAGTTTGACGCATGCGCACTGTATATAAAACGTCACACGCCTGTGTCGTAGCCACGATCTGTGAGACGAGGGGAGAGAAAGCTCACGCACGAGACGATCGCTATAACAAAGGTACAATTTGACGTTGGTACATAACTAGCCTAGACTGATTAGACCTTGAGGCTTCTTTATGGAGAAGATTAGGAGAGTTTAGCCTGACATAATTTATAGTGTTTTGTGTGGTGTTGTGTCTTGCAGAGATTATGGACGGCTTCAACCATGTGAGTTTTCTCCCCCTCTTCATTGATAAATATAGGGAAATGCCCCTATTATGGCAGGCGAAACACCGAGACTACAGCAACAGACCAAAGAGGTACGCAGCCATGAAGAAACTTGTGGCATTTGTAAAGCCAAGGTTCCCCACGGCAACCGTGGAGACCTTAGGAATAAAAATTGCCAACCTGAGGAGTACCTATTTCCGGGAGCGCAATAAGGTCCTGAAGTCCCAAGCATCTGGAGCTGCAGCAGATCAGGTCCATGTCCCCACGCTCTGGTACTATGACAGGCTCCATTTTCTCAAAGACCAGGCTAATGTCAGGAAGTCACTCTCGACTCTTCCTTGCACGCGTCCTTCCATGCACGCCACCCCTGATGAGGCTTCCGAGGAGCAACCTGGACCTTCCAGTCTGGAAGATGTGGAGGAGCCCAGCTTGTGGCAGGTATAGTAGTTTTGTAACCATTTTTGTGAATAATGAATGATGTTCACTTAATTCAGGATCCCAATTGCTTAGTTCCTAACGTGTTTGACATATCAACTGACAGTAGTGTTGGAGACAGTTGGGGCAAGAATCTAAACTGCAGGGCTGAGAATTGTATGGTTTTCTATTTGTAAACATTTTGCAACAGTCACTAGATGAGAATTGTGTGTGTTTGATGAACAAATAACTGAAACGATGTCCCTTTTTCATACACAGGAAGACCTCAGCCAGGAGGTGGCTGTGGAATGTGGCAGTCAGGAGGAGGCAGGGGTTAGTGGCAGCCAAGAGGTGGGTAGTGGCAGCCAAGAGGGGGGTAGGCGTAGGAGCCTGACTGTCTCCCAAGTCCCTCCCCTCCGCCTTCCCTACAGAAGGGCGAGAAGGATGGGGGGGTGGGAGAGTCAGCGCTCCAGCTGATCAGAGATGCTTCAGCCTCCCTATATGCCACACCCACCTACGAGGAGGCCTTTGGCTCCTTGGTTGCCAATAAAATGAAGGGTATGGAGGTGGGGCAACGCAGCATGTGTGAGGGGGTCATCCTCAAAGTCCTAAATGAGGGGATGGCTGGGGAGATGACCCCACTCACACATGTTTGCAATAGGGACCTTGCTCCGCCTCCTTCTCCTCCTTCTGCCACCCCACCAGCACCACAGCCACAGCGTGCAAGGAAGCGTGGAAGGAAGACCTGAGAGTGACGACCTGGATTCAGTCTGGTCTGAGAGAAGATGGAGCCTCTCGTAGGACCAGAGCCTGGGGACCTAGATGGCATCTGCTGCAGTTCCGGATGTTTTGGACTTCAGGACCAGATAGCACTCCCTTATTATTTAGATAGGTACTCCTCAGGCCCCCAATTTTAGACGCTTCAAAATGATGGTTGCCTGGCTGTTTCTCCATCGCTGCGTTCCTCTTTGGTTTGTTGCTGAGACCTAAATAAAGGTATTTTGGATTTGAAATAATTATTGCCTATGTGTTTTGCTTTTCTACAATGACAGTTTATTTGTGAGTAGGCAGGTACATTTCACTAATCATAAAGTATAATTAACAAGGGGCACCAACAACCAACAAACTCCTAGTAAATTTAAGCAACAAATACAAATGTTAATAATGTTGTTTTGCTAAGTTGAGACACACAACCCCCCTCAAAAAAAAAAAAAAATCTCCTTAAAATATGTATTCCAAAAAAAAATACAAAAATGAGAAATCATACAAAAAAGATAACAAAGATTCTTTTACGATCTGAGTAAAAATAAACATGTAGTCTAGAAATCCTGAAAACTAAGAAAGAACTAAGTTTGGGAGAAGTGCGGGTGAATAGGAGCAGCTAAAACATGTCATTCTTTTTGCATTGTAAAGAAAAAGAGAATGCGCTGCATTAAAGACATTTTAACATTGCAGCGTGACGAATGTGCTGTGTCGATTAGGAAAGGTAGTTTTACCTGACCGAGCGCTTCCGTCACAGAATTTCTGTACTGACCATCCGAAAATCAGACGTTGAGTTCACATCCGACAAAAATTTTAGGCCTCGTACACACGATACGAAAATCAGAAGGGAAAATTCATAAGACGAGCTGTCCACGGATTTTCGGATCGTTAGTACGGTGCTTTCGACAGCCGATTTGACATTTTTTCGTCAGACAAAAGCTGTATGTGCAGACTATAACATTTTTATCAAATGTGAACTCAACATCTGATTTTCGGATGGACAATACACAAATCGTCACACAAAAGTCAAAAGTACAAACGCATGCTCGGAATCAAGGAACGAGCCGGAAGAGTTCGGTCTTGTAAACTACTGTTTGTGATCTAGAATTAACATTCGTGATGCAGCAATTGATGAAATGTGGAAATGCAGCGCACATTCTCATCTTCTTTAATGGGATAATAGTGAAGCTGCTTTGCTGGTGATACTGATGTAATTATGCCAAACGTATTTTAAAAGGAATTTGTTTTGTACGATCTGCAAATTACGAATCAACGCTCACCAAACTTCTACCAATACAAAATTAGCAGAAGGGGCCCAAAGGGTAGCGCTTGAGAAATTAACTTTCTCTTTATACACTCATAGTATGTCAATACGTTCGTGTTTGTCAAACGAAAATTTGCGGATAGTTTGTATGCTAGACAAAATCCTGCACACGCGCTTTTGACAAAAAAGGCCTTATAGTCTGCACATCCAGCTTTTGTCTGACGAAAAAGTGAAATCATCTGTGGAAAGCACCGTACTAATGATCTGAAAATCCGCAGACAGCTCGTCTTACAAATTTTCCCATCTGTTTTTCGTATCGTGTGTACTAGGGTTTAGAGTTACAATTTGTATGCAATCAGGCAGGCCCTTGCACTACATGGTTTTGGTAAATCTGAAGACAAAAATCTGCACAACATCTAATGCCACGTACACACGATCGGAATTCTTGTCGTAAAAAACTTTGACGGTTTTTCCGACGGAATTCCGCTCAAGCTGTGTTGCCTACACACGATCACACCAAATTCCGACGGTCAATAACACAGCGGCATAAAACACGTTCGACAGCACTATAAAAGGGAAGTTTAATGCTTCCGAGCATGCGTCGAATTGTTTCCGAGCATGCGTCAGAATTTTGCGTGTCGGAATTGCATACACACGATCGGAAAATCCGATAGAAAGGTTTTCCGTCTGAAAAATTGAGAACAGGTTCTCAATTCAAAGTCCGTCGGAAATTCCGACAGAAAAAGACCGTTGGGCATACACACGGTCGGAAAATCCGATGAAAAGCTCCCATCGACTGTTTCTATCGGAAATTCCGACCGTGTGTACGCCGCATAATAGTGTGTATGGGGCTTAACCCTGTTATTTTCTCAGTTCCAAGGTCAGATTTACCATTAGGCACAGTAGGCATGTGCCTATAGACTGGAGAAGTCAAGTAGTGGCTTTTCTCTGGACACACATTTTTCCCATCATCAAAAAAAATAAATAAAAAAACAGACATCCCTTATGCACTTACTGTATGCATTGCCACAATATTCTAAGATGAATTAGGGGCATCAAAACAAGAACATTTTCTGTTCCAAATTGTGATCCTAATGTAATCTATTGCCAAAGATTGTGTGTCTACAGGTTTCTACAATGGTAGTTTGGCCCAACTCAGGAGGACATGTGGTCTGGTATGGTTCAAGAGGTATGGGCGGGGGGGGGGGGGCATGCCCATTCCCCCCTTTCTTGGCCAGCCATGCTGCATGTTTGTATACGGGTCAGGTATAGATTTTGTGGGGGACACCACGCTGCTTTTTTTTTCCATGTGTTTCCCCCTAAAATCCATATCAGAACTTGCATGGTGTGAATTTTTTATTTTTTTTTATTTTTTTGGGGGGGGGGGGATCCCACACATTTTTGTTTCAGTATCTCTCTGTTTTACATTCACCTGTCAGCCCTAGCCAGGCTATTTTTTCTATTGGTGAATGCTCTTTAACCCTTATGGCAGAATGTTCTTATGGCTGTTTTTTCTTAGGATCAATATATATGGGAATGTTACATTCAACCGGCAAAAGGCAACAAATATAAACTGATATTACACACATACACACATTACAAATGTAATTATTCAATACATTTGCACGAATGATGAGATGTTCGCAAAGCTAATTTATTTTTTGTACATCACGGGACACAGAGCCACAGTATTTACTGAATGGGTTATATAGGCACCACTAGGTGATGGACACTTGCACACCCTAGACAGGAAGTTTAGCTCCCTATATAACCCCTCCCCTTACTGGGAGTACCTCAGTTTTTTCGCCAGTGTCTAATTGTTGGTCACGAGTAAAGATGTGCTGTGCTGAGCTGCGCTGGAGAAATCTTTGTTGGGACAGGCCATGCAACCGGATCCATTCAAAGTGCCTTTTCTAGGCCGAATTGAATGGTACCAGGGCCTCGTGTGCGAAGAAACAAGGTTTCGCCTGTAACGATTCTCTTTTTAGAGAGCTAGACCCCGGGATCCAGTGTTTGTTCTTTTCAGCCATATTTGCTTGGCAGGGTGGTTTACATTCCCAGGAGTGTGGATCCCCCGATAACAAGAGGCCCTGGATCCTGAAGGTTTTCAATGGAGCCCACCGTGAGCGGTGAAGATTGGGTCTGTTTTACCACAGAACCCTGCAGCTGGATAAGGTAAGGGAGATTCCTAATGAATTTTTCAAATTCTTGTGTGTTTTCTCCTTTAAGTAAATGTTGCTATGCCTAAAGTTGCCACCGGGGGCTGTCAAGAACACATACCTGATTTCATGCTTGTCAGTCTCATCTCCGTGTCACAAGCCGCACGCTTCCTTCCAGCCCATGCTCCAGGTAGGATGTGGGAAGGGCTTCCTTCAGGCTAGAGCCATGGGTTAGTTGGCGGTATGCCGCACCGCCTCCCGTCACCGCCACCATTACGGCGGCTTTTCATCCACCAGCCCTCCACTCTCCTCTGCCCCAGCCCCCCTCCACATGTGACCCGGAGGGGGGGGGAGTAAAGGAGTAAAAGGAGTAAACGTCCCTCACCCCTGCATGCACTGGCTAATGCCCTTATTTAATATGCTCTTAAAGCAAACCCATCTCTCCTCCGTGTTCTTTGTTACTAGGATTTTATCCCAATTTATATAGTCTAGCAAGGTTCGTAGTTTAACAAATTTGGCTCTTTTGAAATTCAGTGTCTTTGTGTTCCCCTTGTGTTTCCTATTTGTGTGATTTATACTGAAGCCAATTGACCTATGATCGCTGTTTCCTAAATTGCCCCGTAGTTCCACATCTGTGACCAGGTCTGTATTGTTGGTAAATGGTAGCTCTAGTAACGCTTTTTTTCTAGTTGGTTCGTCTACCATCTGATCCATGAAATTGTCCTGCAAGACATTTAGGAACTGGCGAGCCTTATGCCGCGTACACACGATCGGAATTCCGGCCAGAAAAAGACTGATGAGAGCTTTTTATCGGAAAATGCGACCGTGTGTAGGCTCCATCGGAATTTTGCTGTCCGAATTTCCGACAGCAAAGAATTGATAGCATGTTCTCAATTTTACTGACGGAAAAGGTTTCTATCGGAAATTCCGATCGTCTGTACCAATTCTGACACGCAAAATTCCTACGCATGCTCGGAAACAATTTGACGCATGCTCGGAAACAATTCGACGCATGCTCGGAAGCATTTAACTCGGCTCGTTGTAGTGTTGTACGTCACCGCTTTCTTGGCGGTCGGAATTTGGTGTGACCATGTGTAGGCAAGACAGTTTGAGCGGAATTCCGTAGAGAAAACCGTCAGAGCTTTTTCCGACGAGAATTCCGATCGTGTGTACGCGGCATTAGACAAATGCGTGATTACCTCCGCCCAGTCTATGTCTGGGTAATTAAAATCCCCCATTATGATAAAACTTTGCATCCTTGCTGCTAATACAAATTGTGATAGGAAGTTCGTCTCCCTCAGGTTAGGGGGCCTATAGCCTACTCCCAGAATTATTTTCCCCTTAACTTCATCCCTTTGGAGCTCTACTCATAAGGATTCCACCTCCTCCCTAGCTCCCTTATTGATGTCATCTCTCACATTCACTTGTACATCCTTCTTGATATATAGGCATATCCCTCCATCTTTTGTACCCTCTCTATCCCTGCGATAAAGGGAATACCTTTGAATGGTTGCCAGCCAATCATGAGAGCTGTTTAACCAGGTCTCTGAAATTCCCACAAAATCGAAATCCTCCATGTTCAACAGTATCTCTAGTTGACCCATCTTGTCCACCAGGCTCCTGACATTGGTGAACATGCCACATAGTTTAGACCGGTCGCATACTGTCCTCTTATTGGGTGTTCGGAGATCGCAAATAGGACTTGTTACTATTCTTACCTCGGGTTTATGTGCTTTAGTCAACCTACCACTAATAGTGTCATAATAGAGTCATAAGACACCCTGGCCAGGGGTCTCAAACTAGCGGCCCTCCAGATGTTGTGGAACTACAAGTCCCATCATGCCTCTGCCTATGGGAGTCATGCTTGTAACTGACACCCTGGACAATAGGGCTTCCTGATTGGCTGGGAGGAGAATGTGCCAGAATAGCGAATATTCATTCGCTAGTGTCACACAACTGGGTGGGATCAGGGCGCACTCTCTGCGCCCCGAGCCCATCCTATTTTGAAGCCTATAAGAGCCTCTAGCTCTAATCAGGTGCTTCAAAATACACCCCCCCCTATCCCCGAAATTGTAATTCATGTGTCCGGCGTCCTGAAAGGGGCCAGGCACATGGATAGGGAGGGGGGTGGAGGTGTTAGGGGGGGGTGGCGACTGTGCGCCCACAATGCACGGGCCACCACTGGGAGGGGCAAAGAAGCAAGCTGTTTTAGAAATTTGCCCATTCAGTGTGTGTGAGGGGCAGAGACATAAACTACAGGGGGGATATCTCATTATTGTGGAAGGGAGGGGAAACACAATTTATTGCAGGAAAACCTAACCACAGTGTGTGTGTGCGTGTTTGGGGGGACTGGGGGGTCACAAACTACTGCAGGAAATCTTACCACTGGAATCTCTGAGAGCTAAATAAGCTTGAAGATATATTTTTTAAATATCTTTTTAAGGGTGTTAGCTTTTATGAGGCACCATTAATGTAGAGAACTATAAAATGTGATTTTCCAGCTTGCAAATACCCTTTAATTCATCCCTGTTACATTAAGCAGAGCTGTTTACTCCAGCATAATGTACATCCTGTACCAGCCTCTGTTCCTCCGGGTAAATAACACCCCCTTCGTATTTTGTTGTTGTAGACGAGAACTGTTAATCTCAGGAAGTTCATGTGGGTTTTATCAATAAAAAAAGCATGGGGTGTTTAGGTCTAATCCTCTTCTTCTTCATCTAACTAGCATCTTCTACTCAGAGAATCTCTAGGAGGAATACGCTGGGAAGTTCAGTCCAGCATCTGCTGCATAAAGTGTGTGTTGTCTTGGAAACCGCATCTGCCCCACAAAGGTGCATTTCCCAGCCAATAAATAAGTTAACAAACGGAGGCAGCGGGTGGAAGGATGCTTTGTTGACTTTTGCTGAAAATGTAAAAAAAAAAGAAAAAAATAGAAAAAGAAATAAGGAAATTAAACCCTCAGAGGACAAAGTCATTTTTATTTTAATCCCCTGGAGCCCGAAGGAGGGTTATGATAATTTACTTCATGCCTTAGAAGTGTCTGCAGTTGTTTATCCGTTGCTGAAACATCCACCGCTGTGAGCTACTACCTTCTGCTATACCACACTCACAATTGGATTGTGTAAGGTCCCCTGCAGGGAACACAGGCCATTAAAACAGGATTAAAGGTGTGTGTGGGAAAAAAAAACCTCTACCACTGCTCAATCCTAAATTGAGCATAAAACCCACTTCATACAGAAAAACAACATTCTGCTGTGAGCTTAATTTTCATGTAGCGCTTCAATCCCTCCATTATCTGTAAGCCTCACCACTGGAGAACAATTGAGATATGCAAAAGGCTATAATTTGCAGGTGTAGAACATGAGAAATATACCTCAGACTGTATGCAAATCACCCAGACAATAATAGAAGACTACTGCGTGGAGATTGGTGATCCAGTGCTGCAGTCTGTTCCCGCTGCCAGCTGGTCACTTTGCCTTGAATTTATCACACCACCGCAGTCTTCTGGAGCCTGAGAGGACAGTTTGTTTCTGCTGCCAATGGGAATCATTTTGGGCATTTCAATTTTTTTTGTTATTACTACATGTATTCATATAGCACCAACATTTTACGCAGTACATTACATACTATTCAGTTACATCAGTTCGTGCCCTCAAAGCACTTACTATCTTAGGTCTCTACCTTGCATGCATTCATACTAGGAAAAATAAAAAAGTGTATCAATACCCATTATTCTGAGGAGGGCTGCAATACGGCAGGCATTACTGTATGAAGCTGGCTACATCATGCATTGAGGAGCTAGACACCCACAGGAGAGATTTTTATTGTGTTTGCATTCATACTAGGGCCAGTTTAGACAGGAGTCAACTAACCTACCTGCATGTCTATGGAGTGTGTCGGTAAACACACAGAGAACTTGCCAACTCCATGCAGACAATGTCTTAGCCAAGAATTGAACTGAGGAGCCCAGTGTTGCAAGGCAGAGGTGCTAACCAATAAGACAATGGGATGCCCATGATTAGTTATAGGAGATGGGAAGTATTGTTTGGGGGGGAACTTGGCCTTTCATTGTATTATTTTTCGGTAAGTTGCTCCTACAATCATTGCAAATGGCCAACTTACAAATCCTGTGCCAATGCCTTTACAAAGTATATGCATTGCTGTCTGACACTAATGCCCCATACACACGGTCGGATTCTCCGACGAAAAATGTTCGATGGGAGCTTGTTGTCGAAAATTCCGACCGTGTGTAGGCTCCATCGGACATTTTCCATGGGAATTCCCGTCACACAAAATTTGAGATCTGGATCCCAAATTTTCCGACAACAAAATCCGTTGTCGGAAATTCCAATCGTGTGTACACATTTCCGACGCACAAAGTTACACGCATGCTCGGAATCAAGCAGAAGAACTATTGAACTATTGGCTATTGAACTTCAATTTTCTCAGCTTGACGTACGTGTTGTACGTCACCACGTTCTTGACGTTCGGAATTTCCGACAAGATTTGTGTGACCGTGTGTATGCAAGACAAGTTTGAGCCAACATCCGTTGGGAAAAAAACATGGATTTTGTTGTCGGAAAATCCTATTGTGTGTACAGGGCATTAGACTTACTGTATATTAGTATATCTGCCTTGTACTCTGTCTAAATATATTGCTGACACTGAATATCATTAAAGAGGTATAAACCCAAAAGCAAACATTTATTATATTGCAGTTTACCAATCCTTAGATGTGATAGCTGCATTAGCTTTCTTTTTTAGGCTTTCTTTCTTTTATTTTCACTTGGCGATCCAGCCAGTATGTGTGTTGTTTTTGAGCAGAACAAGCTCTCCTGCAGATGTTGCAGTCAGAGGGTCGGGAAAAAAACATTTACCACTGACAGGGGTGCTTACAATGGTCAGCTTTTATTTATGTAAAAAAAAAAAGCTGCTGCTGGCCAAAGCTGCCCCTGTGTGCATTCATCCAGAATGGAGGCACTTCAAATAAAGGAGGTGTGTTCCTGGCCAGATCCCCATGTGAAAACAGAGGGAAGAAAGCCTAAAAACAAATGCAGCCACTACATTTAATGATTGTGTAGCACTGATCCCCAAAGGAGCTGCTGGTTTTTGTTCGGCTTACCGTTACCTCACCTGTTCACTGTGTCCGTCCTAGGGGTCCCGTTGTAGAGTTGGTTAAAGAATATTAGCTCCGATACTTAGTCCTCTTTTCCAAAGATTTATTTGAAAGAACATACATTTTTCAATAGAGGGATAAAGGGTTAAGGGGAATTCAGGTACCTTGTAATTGCGGGTTAGAGGTATTTCTTTGATCCAGAGGACAACAGCTTCCACAGGCTGGATCTAGCAACCACCGGATAGGCCTCTCTCACTGACCTAGCAGCCGATGAGATGCTCGGTCAAAGTCTCTGCCACAGACTTGTCAATTTAACTGAATCGTTGTGCAACTTGTTGTAAAATTAAAGAACTGTCGCACGGTACCAGTTTCTTGCAGCTATTCCGGGGGTACTGTGTGGTAGGTGACCTGGGATGCGTCCTCCAACTGAGTCTCCAGGCTCTTCCAGAGATACCAGCCTTGTTGCTCGGTCCTCTCCTGAAAAAGTCCTCCCCTGGATCCTCAAGTCACTTAGCTTCTCCTCGCAGGCAAGACAACACAGGACCACCCCTGGATCGGTAGGCCCCAAGACTTCTGGGCCTACCTTTCAGTAGCAAAGCCTCGGGCCAGCCGGCCCCGAGACATAGAGTAAGGCAGCACACACCTTAGGCCAGGAGGGCCATGAGGTCGGGATAACAAACCCCAAAACATGGCGTCTGTACCTTAAATACCCTTATCCAGAACGCACAGCGGGCAGACCACTCCCACCGGGCTGTTTCTGGGTAAAAGGGGTACCCAATGCATTCAGCCTGTTGCATTTCCAACACCTACCGGTGGTGACAGTGACACCCACGGCCAAGTGGAAACTAGCACAACCCAGCTAAACTGGTACAGAAACCAGAACTTTAGCATAAATAGTCTGAGACTGAAGCTTCAGACAAACTTAAATTTACAAAAATAATAGCATCTGTATTGAAAATACCAGCGCTACAATTGGTAAGCTGACATATAGTACATTTTTGTTCTTGGGTTTAATAACCCATTAAAATTTATTCCAATCAATTAGCCAAATACACAAATGAAACACGAAAGATCTGTTTTACTCACCACAATATCGGTGAGGTCCAGTGCCTACAGGCTTCACTTACTTCACAACTGCTTCTCTCCTTATACAAGTCTATGGACACGCAAAAGCAGCTTGAAGCAGGTCAAATACAGGTCAACTGCACCTGCAATTAATTCTGAATGATTTTGGAATTGCCTCAAATTGATGCCAAAATGATATTGCATTATCATGCCCATCAGTGCCTACTGACACAGGTCCTTAAAGGGTAAAGCCAAGTTGCAATTTAATGTTCCTAAAAACTACCTTTCCTCTTCAATCTGCTGAGCTGTAATTTTCTGTCAAATTCAGTGCAGTACGGCAACCTGGAAGCGTTTTGTACATATTGATTTTCCCCCTGCAATAGAATTGTACGTTTTGGTGAGATATTCTCCAAGAGTTAATCACTTCTAAAGGGATTAGGGATGGGCCCGGTGTTCGATTCGAACCCATGTTCGAATCGAGCACCAGGCGTTCGCTCGCTCGGCGAGCCCAAAACTATTGGGGCCGCTTGCATCAAATTCGTGTGATGCGAGCGGCCTGCAATGCATTGCGCTAGTCGCAGTGCAATGCTGGCTGATGATTGGCCAAGCATGCACTGTGACCCCGCATGCTTGGCCAATCACAGCGCCGGCAGCGAGGAGAGCCATAATTGGCTACAGGCAGGATGCCTGTAGCCAATTATAGCTCAGGGGCTTTAGTACACGCCCCACGGTATAAGAGGCCGCCGCGGCGGCGGCCTCGCATATTATGTTTCAGTCACAGTGTCAGCGTGTCAGTGTGTTGCTGACTGCTGACAAGATATGCTCTATTTCTGGGGACTTGTGTGTGCGTGCTGTTAGAACAGCATTGCAGTATCACATCTGGGGGGTGTCTATAGGTGGCCTGTGAAGGGGGGCAGGTTTCCTGTGCTTAGAACTTTCCCTGCAAAAAAGTGTCATTTTTGCAGGAAAAAAGCTATTTAAAAGCACTCGCGGCTAATGAATTGATGGCTCCTGTAACACAGAGAACTGTCATTCATTAATAAAAAACAAAAAAAAAAGTGTGGGGGTCCCCCCAAATTCAATAACCAGGCCCTTCAGGTCTGGGATGGATTTTAAGGAGAACCCTAGCCAAAAAAAATGGCGTGGGGTCCCCCTCAAAATCCATACCAGACCCTTATCCGAGCACGCAACCTGGCAGGCCACAGGAAAAGAGAGGGGGGGATGAGAGCGGCCCCCCCTCCCACCTGAACCGTACCAGGCCACATGCCCTCAACATTGGCCACATGCCCTCAACATGTTGATGAGGACAAGGGCCTCTTCCCCACAACCCTGGCCATTGGTTGTGGGGGTCTGCGGGCAGGGGCTTATCGGAATCTGGAAGCCCCCTTTAACAAGGGGACCCCCAGATCCCGGCCCCCCCTGTGTGAAATGGTAAGGGGGTACAAAAGTACCCCTACCATTTCACCAAAAAAGTGTCAAAAATGTTAAAAATGACAGGAGACGGTCTTTGACAATTCCTTTATTAAAATCTTCCTCCGATCCGCTTCTTCTTGCGCTGGTCTTCTCGTCCTTCTCGTCCTTCTCGTCCGGCATCTTCTTCCTTCGGCGTCGGTGTCGGTGTCTCTTCTTGGGCTCCGTCTGACAGGTCTTTTATAATGGAGGGCACCTGGTGACTCCGCCCCCTCTGACGCACGGGGACGTCATGGGGAATTCCCTATGGCTTTCCCCATGATGTCAGAGGGGGGCGGGGTCACCAGGTGCCCTCCGTTATAAAAGACCTGTCAGACGGAGCGGAGCTTCACACAGCGGGAGCCTCCCATTGCGCGGAGCGGCCCAAGAAGAGACACCGACACCGACGCCGACGGAAGAAGATGCCGGACGAGAAGGACGAGAAGACCAGCGCAAGAAGAAGCGGATCGGAGGAAGAAGAAGATGGAAGAAGATGGAAGAAGATGACGGAAGGAGAAGATGAAGAAACCGAAGGATGAAGAAAGAAGAAAGAAGATTTTAATAAAGGAATTGTCAAAGACCGTCTCCTGTCATTTTTAACATTTTTGACACTTTTTTGGTGAAATGGTAGGGGTACAAGTACCCCCTTACCATTTCACACAGGGGGGGGGGGCCGGGATCTGGGGGTCCCCTTGTTAAAGGGGGCTTCCAGATTCCGATAAGCCCCCCGCCCGCAGACCCCCACAACCAATGGCCAGGGTTGTGGGGAAGAGGCCCTTGTCCTCATCAACATGGGGACAAGGTGCTTTGGGGGGGACCCCAAAGCATCCTCCCAATGTTGAGGGCATGTGGCCTGGTGCGGTTCAGGCGGGAGGGGGGGCCGCTCTCGTCCCCCCCTCTTTTCCTGCGGCCTGCCAGGTTGCGTGCTCGGATAAGGGTCTGGTATGGATTTTGAGTGGGACCCCACGCCATTTTTTTTGGCTAGGGTTCCCCTTAAAATCCATCCCAGACCTCAAGGGTCTGGTATGGATTTTGAGGGGGACCCTACGCCATTTTTTTTTTTTTTTGGCTGGGGTTCCCCTTAATATCCATCCCAGACCTGAAGGGCCTGGTTATTGAATTTGGGGGGACCCCCACGCTTTTTTTTTTTTTTTTTTTTTTTTATAAATGACTTTTTTTTTATGAATGACTTTCAGTTTCAATGAATGACTGTTCTCTGTATTACGGGAGCCGTCAATACACATTAGCCGCAAGTGATTTTAAATAGCTTTTTTACTTGCAAAAATGACACTTTTTGCAGAGACAGTTCTAAACACGGGAAACATGCGCCCCTTTACAGGCATACTATAGACACCCCCCAGGTACGAAATTTAAAGGAATATTACACTTTTATTGTTTCAATTTAAGCATTATTAAAATCACTGCTCCTGAAAAAACGGCCGTTTTTAAAAAAAAAATTTGCATTGATACATGTCCCCTGGGGCAGGACCCAGGTCCCCAAACACTTTTTATGACATTAACATGCATATTAGCCTTTAAAATTAGCACTTTTAATTTTGAGCGTTCGCATCCATTAAAACTAATAGGGTTCTAAAGCTCGCACGGACTTTAGGTCCGTTCGTGGGTTCTGGTGCGAGCCGAACGGGGGGGTGTTCGGCTCATCCCTAAAAGGGATGTAGAAACTGCAACTTTCCTTATTAGAACACAGAAAGTATAATAGAAATTGTATATCCTATATTATTTTTTCTATTTGCTATTCTATCCCATGAAAGTGTAGTTACCCTTTAAGACTAGATTAAGACTTATGTGATGCCAGACATCGCATGTGATTCGCACCACATTGCTGTGCACATCACATGCAATGTCTGTGTGATGCAAATTCAGCCATACAGTTTGTATGGCTGAAATCGCATTCGCACCAAAATGGTGCTGGACCCTTTTTTTGGTCCACACTGGAATCAGATCGCATGGGTGTTCAGACCTATGTGGTCCACAGTTCGAACTGCATTCTGCAAACCGATTTGGGGGTGTCATTAACTTTATATTGACACCCGCAGATGTCAGTGTGAACGTGCTGGTTCCTGCATCGCACCGGTTTGAACCAAGATTAAAGCCAATCTCAATGTTTTAGTGAAGTTTAAATAGCTAATTTGTACAAAGCTTGTAGGCGGGTCCAGACGGCTGTACCTGGAGTGGAGAGATTACACATGGAGACCAATACAGCTCATCCTGACACAGCAGCACTTTACAGAAGGTCTTGCGCCCACAGTCTCAATATTACAGGGGATACTTTAACCTCCCTGGCAGTATGATTATGTCAGATTTTTGCGTCTCAAAGCGGTACAATTATTTTGCATAGAAATTTGGCGTTTTATATTGTAGGCCTTTAATTCTTAGCAATAACACACTTAAATCTGTCCAACAAGAGTCTAGTAGATATCCTGGGTATGATGAAGTTTGAAACACATAATCATAAATTATAATTTAATAAATAAATATAAATAATTATAAAAAATAATAATATAATAATGATAAAATTAATTTCCCCACTATTCACTATCGCTCAATTCTGCAAGTTTTCTAATTTATGATCACTGTTTTCTAGCTGGTCTAAAACCACTTTTGATGTAAAGGGACACTTTTTTTTTGCCATGGACAATCTCAAGTTTCCAGGCAGAAAGAACAGTATATATCATATAAAACTGCACGCAGGGCACTGGACAAAGCACTGGGGACAAAAGGGATGTAAATAATTTCATACATTAATGTAATCTGTAAGATTACAGTGTACTGTATGTATTATGAATTTTCACTTTTTAGAATTTTCCGCCGGGCTCCGCCCCCGTGTGTTTCAATGCTCGCAGGGAACGGAGCCCAGCACAGAGAGGCTTCGGGCGGAGGACAGAGCCCACGGACACAGCGGGGGGACATCACAGGATCCTGGGGACAAGGTAAGTATACCGCACCAGGATCCTGCAATGCAATCCTGAGTGTGGCTTGGGGTTACCGCTAATGGTGCTGAAATTTAACCCCGAGCCACACTCGGGAAAACCGCCAGGGAGGGTAAATTGCCAGCGAATATCTGGCGAAGGAGGTGACCAGAAGGCGGTTTTGTAACAAGGCACCTGAAGATGGGGAGAACTCCTGCTGGAGACACAGATGTGCAGTCCCTAGTCTGTGCCTCCTCCACTGGAACTTTTCCCTATGCTACACATGCTGTCCCTAACCAGCCTCAGCTACATACAGTAAACAGCACCGTGTTCTGGCAGTGGGATGCAGGGCCGCCATCAGGGGGGTACAGGAAAAACTGTTGTAAGGGGTCCGAGCATCCCTAGGGGCCCGGCTGGCCGGTGCCTGCTCCCTGCCTCCCTCCAGCAGCATATGAAAATAAACATGTTATCTGCAGGCAGACGCTGTCCTGCTGTCCTGCGTGGTGACTGCAAAAGAGAAAGAGAATGAAGCATACAAGCCTGAGCCTCCGCCACCATTCACTAGCACACACCCCCACCACCCCCACTCCCCCCAGGCAGGTAATTGAGGTCAGCACTCGCTCCACTTACTTCCCTGCTAAGGCGGAACATGCTGGCTGCTGCTAGGCTGGATTGCAATCTGATTGGCCACGATTCATGCGGGGGGTGAACCCAGCAGTAAAAGCGGACCCAGCCAGCCCTCTCAGGGGCATGCAGGTATGAGAGAGCAGTTAGAGTGTGCTGTCTGTCTGTGCCCCCCCCCCCCTGTGCCGTAGATTTGGACTCACTCACTTATTCCTTGGATGGGACATGGTCACCTTAGGCTGAAAAGGTAGCATGATGGAGTTGCATGGATGAGGATGATGACTCTGGGTGGGGATAAGTGTTACATTGTGTAGAGCCTCTTCACTATGTAACTCTCAACCCCACCCAAAATCATCATCCTCATCCATTTTCCCAATGCAGCTCCATAATCCTCATCCCCACCCAGCATCATCCATCCCTCTAGTATGCCCATCCACAAACAGCATCAGCCATCCCTCTAGTATGCCCATTCACACCCAGCATCATCCATCCCTCTACTATGCCCATCCACGCCCAGCATCATCCATCCCTCTCAACAATGTATGCCCATCCACGCCCAGCATCATCCATCCCTCTCCACAATGCAGGGGCGTAACTAGAAATCACAGGGCCCCATAGCAAAATGTTGTATGGGCCCCCCCCCCCCCCCCCACAAAAAAAATGGCGGGGCTTAAATTAAATAGTGGGCGTGGTTTAAAGGGCGGGGCTCAAAGGGTGTGTGGTTCGAGTCTGAGAAGAAAGAAAGAGCCCAGATCCTACACCACAATAGCAATATATGTATTCCAGAAAGTTTAATCAACAGATAAAGATACTCCAAACACCCGGTGTTAGCGCTTCAATAATCCTCACCTGTGCCCAATGCAGCGTGGTCTGCCCATGCCCAATACTGCCTCACCTGTGCCCAATGCAGCGTGGTCTGTGCCCAATACAGCATGTCCAGTGTCCAATGCAGCCTCACCTGTGCCCAAAGCAGCATGGCCAGTGCCCAATACTGCCTCACCTGTGCCCAATACTGCCTCACCTGTGCCCACTTGTGCCCAATGCAACGTGTCCAGTGCCCAATGCAGCCTCACCCGTGCCCAATGCAGCCTCACCCGTGCCCAATGCAGCCTCACCCGTGCCCAATGCAGCCTCACCTTTGCCCAATGCAGCGTGGCCTCACCTGTGCCCAATGCAGCATGACCCGTGCCCAATTCAGCATGACCCGTGCCCAATGCAGCGTGGCCTGCCCATGCCCAATGCAGCCTGACCCGTGCCCAATGCAGCCTCACCTTTGCCCAATGCAGCGTGGCCCCACCCATGCCCAATGCAGCCTGACCCATGCCCAATGCAGCCTGACCCATGCCCAATGCAGCCTCCCCCGTGCCCAATGCAGCCTCCCCCGTGCCCAATGCAGCCTCTCTCGTGCCCAATGCAGCCTCCCCCGTGCCCAATGCAGCCTCCCCGTGTCCAATGCAGCCTCACCCGTGCCCAATGCAGCCTCACCCGTGCCCAATGCAGCCTCCCCGTGCCCAATGCAGCCTCTCTCGTGCCCAATGCAGCCTCTCTCGTGCCCAATGCAGCCTCTCTCGTGCCCAATGTAGCCTCCCCCGTGCCCAATGCAGCCTCCCCCTGCCCAATGCAGCCTCCCCCGTGCCCAATGCAGCCTCCCCCGTGCCCAATGCAGCCTCACCTGTGCAGTGGAAGAGGTGAGCCAGACTGCAGCAGCCCTTATTGGCGAGCGTGGGGCTCTCTCAGATTGGGGGGGGGGGGCGAGCGACGGCCGCACGGTCCCCCAGCCAGGGGAAGTGAGGAGAGGAAGAGGCGCGCTGTCCAGCAGAGCGCTGTAATAGCTAACATTTGAATGCCCTGTGAGTTCCCGGGGCTCAACGTCACATAGCCCCACCTCTTGGCCCGGCGCCTTTGATGACGTCACATGTCCCGCATTGGACCGGCGTTCTGTCTATCAAAAGCGTCGGGCCAAGAGGTGGGGCTATGTGACGGTGAGCCCCGGGAACTCACAGGGCATTCAAATAAAAGCTATTACACAGCGCTCTGCTGCCTTGTACGGACAGCGCGCCTCTTCCTCTCCTCACTTCCCCTGGCTGGGGGACCGTGCGGGCAGTGCTCGCCACCCCCCCCCCCCGGGCCCCGGCAGTATGCTTTCCTCCTCCTCCCCAGGGGCCCCATAGCAGCTGCGGGCCCCATAGCGGCCGCGTGTGTCGCTATGGCGGTAGTTCCGCCACTGCCACAATGTATGCCCATCCACGCCAAGCATCATCCATCTCTCTACATAATGTATCCACGCCCGGCATCATCCATCCCTCTCCAGGATTCTGGGCGTTGGTAGGCATACATTGTGGAGAGGGATGGATGATGATGGGCATACATTGTGGAGAGGGATGGATGATTCTGGGCGTACATTGTGGAGAGGGATGGGTGATGCTGGGTGTGGGTGGGCATACATTGTGGAAAGGGATGGATGATGCTGGACGTGGGTGGGCATACATTATGAAGAGGGATGGATGAAGCTGGACGTGGATGGGCATACATTGTGGAGAGGGATGGATGATGCTGGAGGTGGATGGACATACATTGTGGGGAGGGATGGATGATGCTGGGCGTGGATGGGCATACATTGTGGTGAGGGATGGATGATGCTGGAGGTGGATGGACATACATTGTGGGGAGGGATGGATGATGCTGGGCGTGGATGGGCATACATTGTGGAGAGGGATGGATGCTGCTGGGAGTGAGTGGGGATACATTGTGGAGAGGGATGGATGATGCTGGGCGTGGATGGGCATACATTGTGGAGAGGGATGGATGATGCTGGGTGTGGATGGGCATACATTGTGGAGAGGGATGGATGATGCTGGGCGTGAGTGGGGATACATTGTGGAGAGGGATGGATGATCCTTGGTGTGGATGGATGATGCTGGGTGTGAGTGGGGATACATTGTGGAGAGGGATGGGTGATGCTGGGCATGAGTGGGGATACATTGTGGAGAGGGATGGATGATGCTGGGCGTGAGTGGGGATACATTGTGGAGAGGGATGGATGATGCTGGGCGTGAGTGGGGATACATTGTGGAGAGGGATGGATGATGCTGGGCGTGAGTGGGGATACATTGTGGAGAGGGATGGAGGATGCTGGGCGTGGATGGGCTTACATTAAGTTGTAAGAGTGTTAAAATAAAATGTGGGTGCACCGATGGACTCAGAGGGTGGATTTGGTGGGACGGCCAGTGGGCAGGCCCTGGGGAATGTTGGTGGTCAGGCCACGGGGGCCCAGGCCTAAAGCTGTATAAGGGGCCCCAAAATTTCTGATGGCTGCCCTGGTGGGATGGGAACTTCCCACACTGCTCCCAGAACCAATCGAGTAGGGCTGAGCTCATCCGTTTAGAAGAAACACGATATTCTACTAAAGAATACAAAGCTCCCTCTGATTAGCTGAGGTAGATAGGCGTGCAGATGGTATCATAATCTGACTTAGCCAATTCAGTAATAGCATCCAAAACTTGCTGTGAATGGCTAAGCAGCGGTCAGTATGACTCAATTTTGTTCCTGGAGTGGGACAGAAAGTTGCCACCCTGTCAGCAGAAGATAGCGCTGTATACTGTTGAGACTACATAAAGTTTATACTGTATATCATTGACAGCCACTGCATGTGTTAGTGAAGTAAATAGTTTGTTTGAATCAGCTTTGTCCAAATGAACTATTGAAACTTCACTAAAGCATGGAGATCAGCCTTACCTTAAGGTTGTGACAGACTCACCCGGACAGAGACTTTTAAAGAGGACTAGGTGAAAGCCTCTTACCCACTGACTATGGGCCCTGGCTTTTAAGGGAACACTACTCTTTGGGAGGTGGGGCCTGGGGACCTTTGGAGAGGTTTTGATATCAAGTTCATGTCTCCCCAAAACATACAGACTCTGAAAATCTAGGCCTGGGATCCCTGTTTAGGGCCTGTTGGAAGGCAACATGTTTTATTTCATAATACAAGATGTGTTTGAATATGAAAACTGGATACACCAAGCCTCCGCATTCTTGGGGGCTGACTGGAATGTAACAAGTTGCACATCAAATCTTTGTAGAACAAAAGCTTGGCTCCTGACCAACTGGTGTGATAAGATTGAAATCCTTGATTAACACTCTTCAAAGAGGGTCATTGCTGAAGGTGAGCTACAGAAGATCAAAGGACCAACAGTCAACGAAGATGACCCGGGTCACATAGCAATGGTACATGGACGAATGCTGCCCCTAGAGGCCAATACAGAAGGACTGACAGAAATATAATAACTACTTTGATTAGTCAGAAACCGAGATGGGCTGGCAATGGAGTTGGGTCTGAACCCAGCTGACGAGACAATATCTAGAGGACTGCCTTGCGTTAAGTATCATTGATGTTCTTTTGTTATATGCTCTGTAATATTTTCCTTTAGTGTTTTTTTTATGTTAGCATTTCCTATTTTGTTGGAAAAAATAAGACGTTGTTTTACTAAACAGTGGGGGTTATTTACGAAAGGCAAATCCACTTTGCACTACAAGTGCTCTGAAAGTGCACTTGGAAGTGCAGTCGCTGTAAATCTGAGGGGTAGATCTGAAACGAGGGGAAGCTCTGCTGATTTTATCATCCAATCATGTGCAAGCTAAAATTCTGTTTTTTATGCTCCTTGCATGTCCCTCTCGTTTTGCACAGAGTGGCCCCGAACCTGGTCTTCTGGGGTCCCTCGGCGGCTCTCGCGGCTCCTCCCTACATCGGATAACCCTCCCAGAAGGGGTTACCTTGCAGGCGCGCTCCTGAGTTCAGCATTCGGCGTCCATAGAGGCCGAATACAGGACTCGGCCCCGCCCCCCGTCGATTGCATCATTGGATTTGATTGATAGCAGCGGGAGCCAATGGCTGCGCTGTTATCAATCTATCCAATCAACAGTCGAGAACCCCAGGCAGAGAGACAGCATGTCCCCGTGGGTCAAGTTCGAGGGGTCAGGTAAGTAAAACGGGGGTGCTGGGGTGCCGGTCACTGCATAGGATGCATTGAGGTGAAAAAACACGAGCCTTTACAACCCCTTTAATGTAATCAAACTACAGACTACTGACATTGTATGAGCTTTGCCTCATAGCCTGTTGTAGACCATTGCCATGAAGTCTGTGACTCTTGATTAATCAAAGCATTGCTTAGATGTGGATTCCATGGTTAATTGGGCCACCTATTGTTTGCCCGTCTGCTAGTATTCTGTGCCTCCACCTAGACTGGTTAAATTGACTGGTTAATTATATCACTGTTAGCTATTAGTTGTTTCTTTGTTATGTTAATTATATTTCTGTATACAATTTCCTTTGCATAAAATAATGTGATCAGCCTCACCTGATTGTGTAGTGTATATATTCTGTGCGAGTTTTCAATAAACGTTGCCAGTTCTCATCTAAGCTATTGTCGGCTGGTCATGGAATCCGGATGGTCAGCTATAATATCAGGTA